>QMFG01003122.1:0-66796 GCA_003314545.1 Ramaria sp. MG151
GGATCTCATGGAGGGCCGGGTCAAGCAGAACACAGAGCAGTCGGTCACCTTGCGAGAGTTGATCACCTGGCCCTAACTCGGGGATGAGGTCCGAACCTTCGGACTCGGAGTCCGAGACCTCGGTCCAATGATCCGAGACTTCGGGCTTGGCATCCGGGTCTTCGGACTCTTCAGCGGTGAAGTCAGGCATCGGTCCCGCTCGGCAAGCTCGGATCCTGCGTTCTGCTCTCCAGGCTTCTTTTTGTTCCTTCTTAACTTCGGTCCGGCACATATGGCACTTGTCCGGGCATCGGCTCATGGTAATCTTTCGAGTCTGCCAGTTAATCTCCGGGTTATGCTCGGCCAGCCAAGTGTATCCAAGCAGCAGGTCTTGCCTCCCGAGATTGGTGACTGCAAACGACGTTCGTTCCGAGTGACCATCTACTCGGAGGATTGCGTCTACTATCTCTGTTATAGCACCGGCATCGTTGGGGGACCCATCCACATTATATACTGGAATGGGGCGTTGGAGTGTCCGAGTCGTGATTCGGTTATGCTCCATGTAGCTTCGGCTTATGAAGAGCCCAGTCGCTCCGCTGTCTATGAGTGCCGGAGCCGACATTACTTCGCCCGTGTCAGTGGTCTGGATCTCTACTTTGACCGAGAGGGATTTTGGGTTGGCGGTGGAGGCGACAACATACTTCTTAGGGAGTCGTCTCTCCCACCGTTGGCGAGGAGGGGGGAGAGCTTCTTTGGGTACGGCTGTGACGGATTCTCTTGTCTGTGAGGTGGGGGAGTTTACTTCGCCCTCAATGTCAAGACAGGAGAATTTATTATGTACAGGCAGTGGGGGCGTACTATTCACCCACTGCGGCCTCCAAAACCCTCTAAGGAATCTGCCTCCGGGTTCTCCTCGGGTCTCGGTTCTGTCTCAGGATCCGTGGTCTCAGATATGTCTGCCAGCGCTAACAACTCCAGTAGGAGCTCCAGCTTTTCTTCCGTTGTCATGGTTCGGACGTCGTAGCTTCGAGGGCAGTCTCTGGATTAGTGACCTGTTTGATGGCATCGATAGCAGGTAACCGATGGGTCGCTTCGGTTCTTCGTCCGATCTATGTCCATAGGCGTCAGACCATCTTTCGATTGGGTTGAAGCTACTTTCGGTGCTTCGTAGGATGCCTTCGGGACGCTTCGAGGTTGAGCCGAGATGTCGGGCAAATTGAAGTAAGGCCTTCCGAAGCTAGAAGTGGACTTTGGAGGTGCGGTTTGGGCATTGACCTTTGCCGTACTTCGGTTGGATTCCATAAAGGCCTCATTTGCCTCTCGGTTCCAAGCTACCCTCCGAGCTGCTTGGAACCATTTCTCAGGTTCGTCAATGTCCGGCATTCGATCTCCGAGCGTTGCTACTCGGTTCTGGATCACGGGGTCAAGGCCCTTGCGAAACTTGATCACGATGGTTTTGTTGTCCGAGTATTCGGCCATCTTGATCAATTCCGAGAATCGGTCTATGTAGTCTTCGACCGAGTCCTTCCCTTGGTACCAACTCATGCCTTCTAACTTTGTAAGCGCTGAGACTTGTTCATTCCTCGGACAGAAGTTTTCCTCGAAATCTTGTTCGAAGCTATTCCAATCCGAGTATTTCACCCTTTGAGTCCTACGTTCAGTTCGCATCACTTCGTTCGAAAAGCGAGCGGCTCGGCCAGTTTTGAAGAAGGAAAGGGCCCAGTGGATCTGGAGTTGGTCATTCGGAAAGTCCTCCTTGCAGATCTGAAAGTAGAGCCTGCAAGAGTTGAGGAATGCGTGGCCATTGTTCCGGTCTCCATCGAAGTCCGAAGGGAGGGCCGGTCTTAGCTGCCTTCCTGTCGTGCCAAGGTTTGGTTCTTCGGGTCTATCCCACGAGTCCATTTTCGGCCTCAGGTCAGGTTCGGGACTCGTTGCGACGTTCCGTGGGTCAATTTCCAATTTGGCCAGGATTGATTTTAATGCTAGTTGAATGGCATCGGTCTTCATCCAGTTCGCTGACAACTCCTCTTCCACAGCTCGGAGACGGTCTTCTGACGTATCCATCTCAAGTAGGGAAAGAGGGTCCGTTTGGCGTTTGGAGTTGGGTGTTCCGATGATAGAGGAGGGGTAATCAGGTGCAGTGCGTACAGGAGAGGTTGCGTCCTCCAAGTCGCTGTCCTCGATTCCATAGTTACCTATTTTGGTAATTGCGCTCTGACCACCGGTCCTTCTCTGGAGACTTTTCTACTGTAAGGGCAACCCTCCTAGCGCCCGTAGGTACCTAGTAGAGGGGAAATCCAAAGGGATATATATATGTATAAGAATATACAGTGAAGGAACTCTCACCTAGTAGAGGGGAAATCCAAAGAGAAAAGTCTAGGGATCCCCGCTACTAGTGAAAAAACTATATACGACTACCTAACGCCCAACCAGGGGCGCTCCTACGCGCTGTCAACCCTGCCCGACTTCTATCCCCATAAGGCACTTCGACCCTGAAGAAGGTCGGATGTTGGGCCGAAGGTTCGGATTAACTATTCGAGTTCCACCTTGAGGTTGGCTAAGGTCTCGGGTGGTCTGAGGTTTCGGACTAGAGGCCCGAGACTTCGGGTTCGTGCTTGGAGACTTCGGGTCAAGGACCCGAGGCTTTGGACCAAGGTTCCCGTGCCTCGGACTTGTGTTTCGCATGTGTAGGGGCCTTGGAGATGGAGGGCCGGGTGAAAATAGGTTGTCCCCTGACAGGCTCTGCCAATGCTGCTGTCAAGTCTGACTATGAAAGTGAGGCCACGTTCCTTGCAGTCAACTTGGACAATGATGCTGCTGCAATTGCACCACTGATATATGCATCAGACTCTGATTTCAATTCAAATGTTCCAGAAGGTGATGCAGTGGATGATGAAGGTTGGTTTTCAGAGGTAGAAGATGCACTAATTGATGATAAACTCACCGATGCGTCAATTCTGATGGATGAAAGTGATAGTGTCTCGCTTGTTGAACATGATGAACTTCCAGTTGATCAGCAACTGGAAAATGCATATGCCGTTAGTGAAAACCCTGAAAAACCACCAAACTCACTTTGCATGGAAGTCTACGACTCTGGATGTACACAGCACATCAATCCCTACCATGATACAGTCACAAACTTCACTGCAACCCCTCCGAAGACTTTTCAAGCAGCTAACAAGCAAAGTTCCAATGCAGTTGGAACAGGAGAGATGGTAATAGACATACCTAATGGTGCCGATATCTCTCAGTTATGACTCACTGAGGTGCTTTATTCACCTGAAGTCGGTTATACGCTTGTCTCTATTGGATGCCTCAATCAAACTGGACTTTCTGTCACTTTTGGCAATGGGAAGTTTACTCTGAAAACAAGTGATGGGAAGCAGATTGGCCAGATACAAAGATCTAGCCATGGCTTATATCGGGTCACACATGATGCCAATACAGCAAATTCTGATGTTGAAGTGCTAACACTTGATCAGTTTCACTGATGCATGGGTCATCTCTCACCTGAGACAGCAAAGAAACTCGCTACAAAGGGCTTTGTTACAGGAATAAAGGTTGACGTGTCACTGACAGGCAAACCTTTCTTCTGCGAGTCATGCGTATATGCAAAGGCGACTCGGAAACCTATCCCAAAGGTCAGAGAAGGCAGGGGTGCCTCTGCCTTTGGAGATGAGGTACACAGCGACCTGTGGGGACCTGCTCCAGTTGAAACCAGGGGTGGAAAGCGATACTATATCACTTTCACCAACGATATGTCACGTCTCACTCACCTTTACCTCCTGCATACCAAAGATGAGGCATTCAGCACCTTTAAAGAATATGTCAACTGGGTCAACACACAGCTCAATGCATGCATCAAAACCTTACATTCTGATAGAGGCGGTGAATATCTGGGAAAGAACTTCGTGCTTTATCTAAAGTCCCAAGGTATTGCACAAAAACTTACTGTTCATGATACACCATGTCAGAATCCAATTATCAAAGTTAGGTGTTATGAACAAATGTATTGTTAGCAATAGCATTTTAAAAAGGTTTCCACATGAGGAAAATAGTGTTCGAAAATAAAAGGTAGTCCTACAGAAAAAGCAAAGGGCTTTCGGAACGTTTGCAAAGAAGTGCATGGTTCCGAAGAGATAGATATTCCGAAAGAATTCTATCTCGTGGATCGGATGAACCGTATGGTTCACGCCGATCACACCCAGTATGATTACATTCTTTCGAAGTGTAATCAAATTTAAAGTGATAGGTTTTACAGGACTTACTTCAAAATGAAGTTACTCTTTTTGATTGTTCACAACGAATTGTTAAGTTGAGTAGATCAATCAAGTAGACGTGCGATAATTGAACTAAAGAACATACATGCGAATGTGCTACCTATATACTGGGACGTTCGGAGGCAAAGGCGAATGGGGAGTAGTCCGTTCAGGATCAGAAAAGTAGCTAAAGTACATGTATGCTAGTTAATGACCATAATGAATAGGGAACAAGAATGGGATGAAACTTGTGAATAAGAAAGGGGTTCAACGAACTGGAGATACACCCTGAAACCTGTTTCCGAACCGTATGCTGTTTCGGATAAACGAACCCTTGTTTCACCTCTTTAAACGACGGCCCTGAGTGACGGGGATGAACGCGTCCACATGCGGAATCGTATGTGTTGTTTCCATAAGCTTTTAGAAGCATAGAATCGACCTTTCTATTGAGTTCCTAGAAATAGATGGGGATAGTGATGGGGATAGTGTTGGTGCTTCTTTTCTGAGGAAAGGCTAATAATAGAATCTGGTTTCTCGATTGGGTCCTTGTGATGTTGCTAGGATGATCCAAGGTGTCATGGGTGACGAGGTGTTGGAGGGTTGTAGGTGTGACAGGTCTACCGATGAATTGGGTTCCGAAGAGTGGATTCGGAAACGTGATGTTTGGATGATTCGGATGATTCAGATGGTTCGGATGGTTCAGAAGGTGGAACAGATCGTAAACCATGATCGTGACAAAAATCACCTTAAACAACAACTTCATATTTGAGTAAGCACTCCAATTCTACTTATATTGATTTAAACACACTTCGAAAGAATGTGAGATCATGGGCTGTGATTGACATGAACTGCAAAATTCATTCGATCTACGAGATAGAATCCTTTCGGAACCTCTATCTCTTTGGAACCATGCATTTTATTCACAAACGTTCCAAAAGCCATTTGCTTTTACTGTAGAATTTCTATTCACTTTCAAATACAATTCTATTATCATTAGAAACATTTCCGAACAGAATTACTAACACCATGTTCGCTTACAACTTTTATCACTGATTCTTTTCAAGAGTGTTATTATCACTCTCTGTCTATCTCTGCTTGCTACTGTACCTCTTAATTTTTAACAACTCAAAGGTATAGATGTCTAAAGACTTTTGTTCAAGGTAGTTCATGACAAGTTGACAGGTTTGAGCAACATAAACAAGTAGACATACAATAATTGAACTAGGGAACATACTAATATGAAAAGAAATGGAAATACTTTTGTAATATATTTTATAACTTGTAATATATTTTTCTTTTGAAGTCTTTTTGCTTTTATTGAATGCATTCAAATGAGCACTTGGTTGGAGATCTAAGTGTCACAATTCTGATTGTCACATCATTCTGAAAGGCTTTCCTCCAAACCACTCCTTCAGAAACCCAAACTGCCCAACCTTGCCTCACATATCCTCTTTTTCAATATTTCATCACCATGAAAGGTCACAAATCACTCTATTGATACCAATGTGATCTAGTCGGCAATCAGGACCAATCATTACTCTTTTCTCATAAAAAAGAAGCACCTGTACTATTCCCATCACTATCCCCATCTATTTCAAGGAACTGTCAGAACCCGACCGAAACCTCGGGCCTCCGGGCCCAAACCCCCGACCATCACGTTTCACCTATTCATACTTCATGTTTGATCTATTCCCCTCATAGCTTACGACCCTGACCTCGGTCATTCGGTTGCCGATCCCCGAACCCTCTCGTATATAATTCACTCATTCATGTACATGATAATCAGTTCTGATATTGACTAAGATACCCTAATACACCTTGTTTAATCTCTACACTCCTTCGTTCCCTCCGCTAAGGTCACGCCTGAACTTCAGGTGACCTCGGGCCTCGTCCGAAATACGAGACAGGACTCTGAGCTGGCGCAGCACATAAGCTGAAGCCAAGTCCCATCTGACCTGTTCACCGAGCCTCGGCCCTCCTCGGCAACCCGACTCCGAACCTCGGTCAACTCTATCTTGAGTCCCAATCTCCACTCTGCCTCCACTATGATTCAGTTCTTAACAGGAACTCAATATCAGGGTTGATTCTATACCTCCAAAGCTTATGGTGACAGGAAGTACTATTTAATATGTTGACTCATTCATCTCTCTGACATTCAGGGTTGCTGTTTGAAGGAATAGCATCATGATCTCTCTGATCTCTCTATCCAAAGAGCCATGCAATTCAGAAACAAGTTTCAGGATTTATTTCTAGTTCATTAATCTTTTTTTTTTCTATTCACAATTTTCCTACCTCCCTTGTTATATATTTTATATGGCCTTTAATTAGCATACATGTACCTTACTTACTTTCCAACCCTCACAGACTCTTTCCCATTTGCTCCTCCTTCCAAACTGTTTGGTATATAAGTAGCACATTTGCATGTATGTTCCCTAGTTCAATTATTGTACATCTACTTGATTGTTCTACTCCAACTTGCCAACTTGTTGTGAACTACTTTGAACAGCAACTTCACATTTGAGTGTGTACTCCAACTTTACTTATCTTAGTTTAAACACACTTCGAAAGAATGTGAGACCATTGGCTGTAATCAACATGGACTGCAAAGTTCATTCAATCAATGAGATAGAATCCTTTCAGAAGATCTATCTCTTCCGAACTATGCACCTTTTTGCAAACATTCCAAAAGCCATTCGCTTTTACTGTAGGATTTCTATTCACTTTCGAATATCATTCTATTACTATTAGAAACATTTCTGAACATTACTACTATACATTCATCTATGACTTTTATCTTTGATAATTGAATTCTGACACTAAACAGTTGAATTTTGATGGATTGAGGAGCTGGTGTTGGGTCAACTGATCAGCACTTAAAGCTTGTGTACTGCAATACAAGCTTTGTAGATAGAGATAATGTTACAACTTAATGTTTTTGAGCAAATACTTGAGTCTGGTGAATATCTTGGATTGAGAGCAAATGGTGGGTGGCAATTTGCTATCAGAGAGATATTGATAGAGATATAAAGCAAAGTAGCAGACAATGATAACAAGCTTGTGGAGATTCACTGCCTTAATTATTTTCAAGAACTACAAGCATATTAAGTAAAATGTAACTATGAGTTCTATCTAGTGGATAAAAGAAAATGGGGGAATGGAATGACTCTGGAATATTTCTTGGAATATGGTGATGATGAGCCTGAAACTGGAGTAACTACTTTTAGTCTATTGATAATGTGTGGATACTTTTGAGAACTATAAACATATAGATCAACATAATTTTCTGCATTGATAGAACAAGAAGGGATAGAAAAATTGTGAAACACTCCTATGTGTATGCATGCTTCTCCCAAAATGAATAGAAGTGCTGATGCTTCAGTCATAGATTGGTGCCTGTCCATATGGATAGGTTTTCTTAATTCCTAATATATGTTTGGTATCATTTCCTATCCATGTGTATGCCAATCAATGATCCTTTGAGTGTGAACGTGTGTGACTGGTTATATGCAGTTGTTTGTGGCCATGTGGGTTCATAGTCATTCATTCTGTTTGATCTAAAAATAAAACAAATAGAGAGTTCTAAGGCTTTTAGCCTTGAATTGCATTCCACACAAGTTGTGGATATTTTTCTTTTATTTTCCTTTTCTGAAGTGATCTCCTTGATGTGACTGTGTGATTACATAAGCAGATAATGGAATAAATAATAACACATACATGCAAATGTGCTACCTATATACTGAATGGTTTGGAGGGGAGAACAAATAGGAAGGAGGCTGTGAGGGTTGGAAAGTAGATAAGGTACATGTATGCTAATTAGAAGTACTAGATTAGAAGTACTAGGGATGAAGGAACAGGGAGGTAGGAGAATTGTGAATGTAGAAAAGATTAATGGACCAAAAACATGTTTCCAAATGGTATGGCTCTTCAGGTAGGGGCAACCTCGTGCAAAACCTTTGGGTGGTGTTCCTTAATGTCAGGGAAGCTTATCCCATACAGTCTAATGGTATGACCTGTCATCATAAGCTTTGGATGAGTAGGATTGACTTGGTCATTAAGTTCATTGGAAAAGATGGGGATAGTCAGGGTGCTTCTTTCCAAGAAAAGATGCACTTAAACACCAACTTATTGATTCAGAAAACCTGATGGATGATGGCACTGTTGAGTGTGAATGATCTACCTGCGCCAGCAGGGACATAAATTTATGGAAGAGAGCTATGAAGAGCAGCCTTGTCATCAGCATTGCCTGTTTCAAAAAAAAGGACACTAGGTACCAGAATCCACAACTGTACCAACCATATCGCTGAGAGCCTCTAGTGTTACCTGCAACTAACATCCTGGATGCCCTCCGACGTTGACCCAATAACAAAAAGTTCCAAACTTGCCAGTTTGCAGCCTTAAACTTATAAGAGAGGCCCCGCTTGACCACCGAGCTTTGATATTTCCATGCTTGTGAGCAATAATTGCACGAACCATCATACCATCAAAGCTGCTGAAATGACAGCGATGATATTCCAAAGAAAAGGTCGCTTTTCGTAGTGTATTGATAGCATGGTGAGATTATCGACGACACAGAGCCCAACCTAAGAAGTGAAGGACGGATTATGACTGTCAGCTCAATTCAATACCCTGGCAAGTGGCGTCCCAACTTAAGTTATTCTCAGCATGGAGGACTGTTATCTTGACGATGGAAAAGTGGACATTGGCGATGCCGATCGAATTAGGTGAATAGTGACATGAAATGGAGCGATGTTTTAGTTCATGCACAAGAAATATAAAGTAACAACCACATACGACGTTTAGGTAGCGCCCCTCAGCTGTGCTGCATGCGAGAATTGGCATTCCAGCACAAAAGTAACCGGTTGATAAAGACGCGTACTTTAACAGAAAGACCTAATGGATCATGTCAACTGCAGGCTGTCTTCAGAATCACTCGCAGTGTCCTTCCGTTTCAGCGTTCCCTTGTCCACAGCCTCTGTCCATTCCTTCTCCACACGTTTCCGTCTTCTCTCCACCTTCTTCGCCTCATCTCGCATCCTCAACTCCTCCTTCCTCTCCCTGCTCGGTGCCCAGTTGCTCCTCAAAATCCTCCTGACAGCCTCAGGGCTAATTTTGAAACGCTCCGCCAAAACTGGCGTTGTGAAGGTCTCCGGCGAGTGGCTATGAAGCATGCGCAAGCTGTCCATGGCCTCACGCGAGATCTTTCGAGGTGGAGACCAGCCCTCTGGAAATGCTTTTCGGAGAGCAAGCCGATGTTGGTTGTATTCATACGGTGTAGGAGTATGAGGAGGAGGACGGCGGATTGAGGTAGCAGGTACTTTGGGGCGTGGTCTGAGAGGTAGGGAGCGCGATGCCAAAATGGGCTGCGGTGCATCGGAAGGAGAAGTTCTCCAATTTGTTGGACGGGGAATCTTGGTCGACATTGCACGCAGAGCACATAAGCATACAGACATGGACAAACGACGCCTGAGAAAAAGCAAAACTTGCAGCTGTGCGAAAAAAAGCTCGGGCGTCTATGATTGTTGCTGTGCTGTTGTCCCCTCATTTACCATCGTTTCAACATTATATTCTTTACTTTCTCTTTGACTCGTAGCACCAAGCGTCATGGCAGATGCTTCAGCCTCAGAAATTTCAGAAGGTTTGCGGATATTTTCTCAATCTGGCAATTGGGCCGTTTCGATCCTCATTTTGAGAAGCTAAGCCTTTGACACACAGCATATCTGGACGTCAGGTCTGCCTCGGATACAAACTGGCTTCTCCTCGACTATGAGGTCTTTAAAGTTTTTCTTCTATACATATTCCCCTCATGCCAAGAGAATTGATTCTTAGGGTGATCGGTCAGACCGCCTCGTGCTCACTTCAACGGGTACAGGTGGCCTCTCTGAGCTTCAGGATACCCTCGATGACGCACGAGCATCATTCGCATATGTGCGGGTCCAATATTCAAATGATAAAGAGTCAAAGAGAGAGAAATTTATTCTCGTAGTGTGGATAGGAAGGAGTGTCAAAGTCATGCGGAGAGCCAAGGTACGTGACGTAGAGTTGTTTCTTCCCCCTTTTCCCCACCGCTATCCAACTGCTTATGTGTCGGGTGTGTAGATATCGGTACATTCCGCAGACGTAAAGAAAGTGCTCCGGGCATACTCTATAGATGTATCAGCGAGCAGCAAGGACGATCTGAACGAAGCGCATATAATTACCCGCTTACGGAAGGTGAAGCACCCCCATTCTGCTCTGAATATTTTCGTTAACATGTTGCCCATCTTACTTTTTCTCGAAGGCCGGAGGGGCCAGCTATGATGGCGTATGAACCAATCTAGGCCTTTTTTTTCTCTCTTCCCCCTCCCTGTCATATCCATTCTTTAATCAACAATGACATTCCCTTCATAATGGGCATGCAGCTTCTGATCCACTACACCTGGAGCGATCAAAAGACCTTGTCATTAAATTCACCCATGTCCATGCCCATCTGGTGACAGCAAGCATTGCTGTTATCACGATCGGGCACCCTAATTGAGCACCTCCTCAGTACGGAGTCAGCAATTTCATCTCCGAATGCCACGGGCAGTGTTCAGTTCAGTCTAAATAAACTACCTCCAAAGAAGCACTCATCAAGAAGCTCATCCTATACACTCCTCTGTCATACTTCAAGACAGCTTCGAATGACACTATCAGTAACCTATAAACTCGTATCATTATGCATTACAGTAAGGGCCATGCCACAAATGACAGCACATTCTACACCCACATGTACTTACTAAAAAGATACAATTAAATGAACGCTGGAAATCTTCCTGACGCTGCGGAAGCAACTTTGCACTCGATGGGGATTTTTTGAGCACAGCTAGGATCACATGTCACGTAATCGCTATTTTTTTTTGACTCACCTGGACTTTTGCAAGGGAGGGATGCACCCTTTCTCCAAAGATTACTACGAGCACTTGACACCCTTCCCCCTCCCTTTGGGGGCTCCTCCCGATGGAATGGTGGGGTTGGCGGTCACCCCTACGCAAGAACTCAGTCCTTCATCAGGAATGAACAGCTTATCAAAAGAAATAAGAAAACCCAAGCCTCAGGGAGAAAACATTGTCGCGAACATGAGGGAGATATGTCAAAGGAAACATACCATTATGCATCATTAACAGACCTTACTTGACTGAGGTCGCCGACTGGAGATCAAAGGCCTTGAACGGGTGGTTTGCATCGCGAATATATTCACGCAGGGGACCACGATGAAGTTCATAGGGAAAGATACTATAAAGTATGTTGTCGGGTGGAGTGCATTGCTTACTCGTGCAACCCATTCAATACTTGGGGTCCTTTCCCTGAAGGTGAAGCATTTTTTTATCGCTCAACGTTCCACCAAGAAATAATACTTACAAAAAGGAGAAAAAGGATAGAATCCAGAACTCCCGGCGGCTCCGTGACGTCTCCATATAAATGGAAAATAATACATCCTCAGATTCCCTTCCTTCCGAGACCACAAAGAAGGGTAAGGCTTCTCACAACCTCATAAACCTACAGCCACTAGGTTCCAACGAGTCGGAAATGTATATACATTTTTAATTCTTCATGAACAAATTTCCGTGGCTCACTCTTATCAGGTATCAACGATATGGCTTCATTAAATATTGAAGGTATAAGGTATGTTTCTTTCATACTTTCTGTTGTGGAAATAATCGTATCGCTTATGTAACACTTTACGATAAAGCAGCCTGGGAAATAAATAGGAACCATCGACAGCTATTATCATTCCAGTCTAGACGATGAGAATAACAGCCTGGCGTCCGCTCTCGCAGGCCTAGGCTGGGCTAGACGGCTTGACAGAGGAACCCCCTAAAACCTTAATACGAGAGGCCCTTCCCACAGAACACCCGAACAACAAAGTAGCGTCTGCGGCTTTGAGACTTCAACGAGATAAACAGGAACTCTGGACCTGGACGCGTCACAGCGCTTCGGTTTAGCTCCGTGGAGGAAGGTGAAGAAGCCTCGTCGTTTCCCGCGGGATCAACCTCCGGAATGGGAAAGGGGGGGGTCAGAAAAAAAAAAAACGCACCATGGGTATGATGGCGATGGGAATCCCGTGGAAGCGGCGTCTTGACGAGTATCGTGGGTCTGACACAATGAAAGAATTCGAGCATTTGCCGCCGCAGCGGGATTTTGGTGGCCTTGGGGTCTCCAGACTTTCTTGAAAAAGCCCGTGACGCACAGGTATTATAAAAGGGATGGCCCCAATGATAACCATATGGCCTGTTCATAGGCACCATTCCCCTTACCAGAAGCCAGAAGCCAGAAGCCACGTGGCAGGGTATGAACCTACGACCCTACATAATTTCCGCTCTTTGCTATCCAACGGGAAACCGTTTGCAAAAAAAAAAAAAAGGACAGTCAAAGTATTCCCTACAACTAAGTTACTACCTCGGAATAGCAGATATAGCAGTACGATAAGTCAGATCCATTCGATACTTGAGAAAGTCGAAACAAAGGTATTCAATCTACCCGTGAGAAACTCTAAGGTGAATTTTTTTTTTTAAGGAAGCACGTATATTGCAATTTTAATTTTAACTTTCTTCATAGCTCGAGCATGAGATATCATGATATGGAGTGCCCTATTGGATGATCATCAGGCCTGCCTTTACCACAAGTCACGCGGCACAATACTGCAGGGACCATAAACCCTTTCCGATGGCACACAGGAAAAGACCGCCAATAAAAAGAGAACATAGTCAAGATAATAACTATACAATCAACAAATTACTACTTTAGACAGTACGATAAGCCAGATCCATAACATTATTCACTACACGTAGCTGAGAAAAGTTTTAAAAAAGTGTGTAATATATCAGAAAATCGAAACAAGCAATTACTTCGTCCCTTGGCTAAGCGCCAGGACTACGCGTGAGACCGCGTGGGGGCAAAGAAATCCAAGGAAACACATATCTCGTAATTTAATCTGACGAGAACTAACCGCCGCACCTGGACATGAGCGGAATTCACGGGTGGTGTGACTGGCAGGGTAGCTCCTTGCTTATGTGCCTGCCAGTCATTCCGAATTTAGCATGACATTGGCACCGTGGTCGTGGATTTGATGATATTCTTCCCATTAGTCCTACCATTAGTCGTCCCATTGGTAGATATCCGTGGTAATGGAATTTTCTGGAAAAGATCTTGGCTCAGAACGTCGTAGCTTGTATTGCTATACGGAGGATAGCGGATGGATAAAAGAGACTCGGCTCTGGAGATAACAAAATTTCAAATTAGCATTAAGGACTGAATACCTATTGGCAAGATATAATGCCAAATCAGGCTGAGACAACTGAAGAGATACTGACTCTGCGGGTACATTGATGGAGGGTCTGTTATGGATGAAAGTGTCAAAAGCAAACTTTCCACCTTGGTAGCCGTCTTGATACAAGGACATGAGTGTTTCCGGGATTATAGTGGAACAGATATGTACTTACGTCCCGAAGCGCCAATTCCTCCAACGGGTAATTGTGGAACTGGAAGATCGGTGAGCAAGTGACAGTTCTGTGTAGAAAGTAGTTGGAAACAGCTCGTGCTCACTGGAAAGTTGGTAAAACGTATCATTGAGTATCAGAGCACCGCTAAGCGTATTGTCTTGAACTGCACACAAAGTTCGTCACCGGTTAGACGGTTGAAATCAAGAACCTAGATGATAAATTGGCACCTACCATGCCGTATGACAGATTCATCAGAGGAGAATAGGTACACCGCCAGAGGCTCCGGTCGGTCGGCGACGAACTCCAACGCCTCGTCTAGATCCTGATAAGGGTGATGCCAAGAAAGTAGCTATTATTAGCAAACCCTCCTTTGAACAAGAGAGGAGTTTAGCGTGGGAAAGCTCACGTCTACGGGAACCACCGCAAGAACGGGACCAAATATTTCATCTTCGAGTAGCGAGTCATTGGCTTTTACATCCCGCACCACCGTCACGTCCATTTTCTTCCTGGAAGGGTCGGCCTGCCCGCCGAGAACGATATGGCCTTTGGAGCGTGATAACATATCTTCAACTCTGCGATAGTGTCGTTCGTTGATGAGGCACCCAACGTCGGGCGACGAAAGCGAGCCATTTGGGAAAAATTTATGCCAGCTGAACAATGGAAAATGTGTGAGTTTTTGATACGCTTGATATGACAGACAAAGAGAAGTAAATGATTGAATGGATGTTACGCACGCCTTCTCGAGTCCTGCGATGAAGGTATCTTGTTTCTCCCGAGGAACGAGGACGTAGTCTGGAGAGATGCAGACTTGACCCACGTTGATCATTTTTCCCCATAAGATGCGGCGGGCTGCGAGTTCCAGGTCGTACTGACTGTCGATGATTACGGGGCATTTACCTCCCAGCTGATAATACAAAACATTGTAAGCATATATTATTGCGTAAAACGAAGGTCCCCCTTACCTCGAGCGTCACAGGTGTCATGTGTTTCGCCGCCGCTGCGGCAACAATACCCCCAACCTTCATGCCACCAGTATAGCATACTGCGAAAACTTCAGTGAGAAACATACTGTCAGAAAGGCAAGATCATACACATTACCTGAGGCCCATTTCAGCTCAAGGAGTCGAGTGCATTGGTCGACGCCGCCGAGAACGACGCGATAGCAGTCGTTATCCAAGTATTCATGGACAAGCTTGGATATGAGGCTGGAGCAGTGTATGGAGAGGTCGGAAGGCTTAACGACAGCTGGACAGCCAGCTGCTATAGCTCCGATGAGGGGTTGGATGGTCAGTAGCAATGGTGCATTGAAGGGGCTAGACGAGAAATTAGGGTGCCAAATTGGCTCACGTGCACAGCACTTACCCAATGATGAGCACCGGGCCACGGGGTTGCTTGATGAGGACTGGCTTCAAACCAGAAAACATGGGATGTGTGTCGGCGCTGAGGTCGACGTTCGCCGTCCACTTGTCAAGATTCGAGATGGCATCCAGGGTCCGCTGGAACAAGGTGACCAGCTCACCCAAGTTTGCCTCGAGGGGGTGCTTCCCAAAGTCCTGCGAAAGGGCTTTCTGAAAAGCGAGGTAGTTGTCTTGGAGGAGATATGCGAGCTGCGCGAGCTGGGCCCGTCGATAGGCTATGGGGCGAAGTTTTCCCGCCTTGAAGGTGTCCTTCAACGTCTTGTGGATACCAGGGATGTCTTTGAGAGGTGTGTCGGCAACAGCAGCGCAGATAGAAGGATTCATGGCTCGGGTGCGGCGTGGTGACGTGCTCTATGCGAAGCTGGGGGTATGAGACTGTTTTATAGCAGAAGACGCCACAAGGCACGAACTCGGAAGATATGGTCGCCTAATGGGGAGCGCTATGATTTTGAGGACCGAAGCCGATCACAGTCGTGAAACAGAAGGAAACAGAAGCATGGAATGGAATAAGACATTGTCCTCAGTGAAATCATGGCTCACGTAAGCATCGGAGTTTTAGGATCGGGGACATATTTTGCGTCCACGATGCTTGCACCAAATAAGTCATCCCCGCTTCGTCGTGCCACCAAAGCATCGCACCTGGATCTGTGCTAGCGAGGAGTTCCGCAAACCCTGATTCGCGGGGTCTGCAAGCGGTTGCGATATAAGGTATCTACGCGCGGACCCTAGGTGGCCTTCATATTAAAATTTCACTTCTCTGGTTGTTTTCTTCTTTTCATGTCTGACCACAGTCTCACCTCCATAACAGAAAATTTTGAGTTAGAAACTTTTTGAGTTTTCGGAATTTTGGTATCCTTCCACCTTCTCAGACTTGAACCTATTTTGGGAACTTGTTAAAGGTTCAAGGGGTACTCTTGGAGTTGTTAGGGGCCATGTTCAGTCTCCGTGCGACCGGCTGACTCGATATATCCGGACAGTGACGCATAGGCAGTGGCAGTGTCTGAGTCCAATTAATCGACGTTCGACTAGTGGAGATCATCAAGTGCAAGGCTTTGGTAAGTGGGAACGCGGGGTATATCCGACTGATATTACAACAGCTCTAATTATGCAGCAACCAACTGTATTCTTTGTTCCGCTTGTGTCAATATCTGTCTTCCCACCCAGTTTGTCCCTCGCACCGGATGCGTGGCTTTCCATGCTCTTCTTCGAGGCTACAGGACACTTTAAGCTCTGGCGACGTCATGATGTCACCAACGCTTAACAGCAGTACACGCAGTACCGCGCAGAAGGCTTCAGATTCAAGTTGACACTTGGCAGGACTTGTGCTCCTAGCCCACCCACTACACTATCACCAACTTCGATTTCATCTCAACGTGCCTTTAATCATACCATACGACCCTCTTGAACGGTCACCTCAGTTAAGCACCGATTAAGGGGTTAGTGTAGAGTGAGACGTTCCGGATCAGCATAAATTTCGTTGAGAAGAGTTTTAACCACCAAGGAAGGAAAAAAGGCGGAGAATCCACCGGAAACAATACAGTAGAAGCTCAAAACAACAACGAGGCTCCCCGATTTGAGATAACGGAGTTCACATGACCTACGATTCCCATGGCCTGTGAGAAAAGAAGGATATACAGGTGATCGTAATCCGTTAGTATATTCCATTGCAGAAAGAGCGACAAATTGCATTTGGGGACGTCAGCTGTTACCGGTGATAGGGTCGATGCGACGACAATGCCATTAAAGCAGGTGTGGCGATATGGCATTGTTTGTGGAGTGTAAAATTGGATTGTATATAGCCCGTCGAAGGCACAATCATAATGATTAGTGGAGGGTGTTCAGCGCTTTAGCCCAGCTTCAAGACAAGGTAGATACTTTCCTGATGGTCGCCTTAGCTGATGCAGGCGACCATCAGCAAAAAGCCGACTCCTGCATCACTATTGCTGTGTACTAAAGGTACCGCCCCTTCGAATCTTCTGACAAGAAATCAATCGAATATTTGGGTTGTGGCATGCTGGAGGTTGTTCACGGGTTTTCAGTGCCCTGGCTCATTGTGCGCCTGAGAAATTCACTGCAAATCACTGCAAATAGGAGATCTCGTCGGATTGGAGTTGGCTATGGAAGCAATCACCAGGGAAGCTAGCAGAGGCGGTAGAAACATAAGATAAGGCCATAGCCGCAAGAGCTTACTGTTTTGAGATGGACGAGGTACATGACCTAGGTTTGGCATGGGCTGTGAACTAATAGACTACACCAGTATTTTGAATGTCTTGGTATAGTATGCCAGTGAAGAAATAGTGGCAACTCCGATAGGCCCAATCAGTATGTCATTGAAAGTGAAGCGACAGTCAGGAACTATGCTCGGATAGCGTTTATCTTTGAGTAAAGTGGCGTTGTATACGGCACGTCGGAGGCAGGGAGAGTGCTATCAACATTGCTTCAGCCAGCGCCTCAGGGCTCTGTCAGCCCCTAGTTGCGGCATCAGGATAGGGTAGGTATAGCCTGTGCAGACGCAGAATTTGAGGAAAGTTGACTTGTTGCGGTATACCAACAAGGTGGGAGCCATTCAGCCCTTCGATAAGCAAGTACTTAATCAATGGTCCGGGACCGTGTCCGGCTGACGTATTTAGCACAGTGCCATTGTTCCCGATGTGAGTAGTCCTGACATGACCCATGGCCTATGTATTGCCAGTTGGTTGAATGATGTCAAAACAAGACAGTCGGGCTCACTAGTTTCACCCTCACCGAGGGTGTCGTGGCTCTGCTTCTGAGAGAACCAACCATCATGATCAGACTGCAGTCGCACAGATATATCACCTGAGGCAACCTCCAAGTACCGCCATATGCGGTGTTGGTATCGGAAGCCACTGGTGAAGCCTACTGGACATATTATCAGCAAGACCCCAGTTCAAAGTAACGAAGCTTACCGCCTAGGTGATGTTGACATTTCCGAGATCCTCGCCGCAGCAGATAACAGCCAGAAATAATCCCATATGTATCTATGTACACCTGCCAGTGCGGGGTACGTAGCAACTTGGTGATTTAGCCCACCGCATCGGCCCTAGTGAACCTTTGTTGGATGACCAAGCTGCGCTAGTATACTCCATTGGCGTATATTCCATTGGCGAAAAGTTGTTCGACATAACCGAACCTGCATGCCGACAAGAAGGAGCGCGAAAATTTAATGCATGTATGCGATGCTTGAACAGAGGGGTATGCACAGAATAGCCACCAGAGCGCCTTGTTGACAAAGTGTCCAACAGACGGCGCTCGGTTGCTTCCGTTTCGATTCATTCTCATAGGCTCAGCCAGTTCTCCTGTTTCACCTCCAGTCTATGCTTCCACATTATGATCCACGGCCTCAGGCATCAAGCTCAAGCTCAAGTCCTTTGATCGTAATGTCCGACGACGAGGTCTCCGATGACTATGACAGTGACACCGCGACTGTAATAGAAAATCGGCGCCTTCTGAATGGCAAGCGAATTTCTATTATTCCATATGATATACAACATTAAAGAATAAACGTATTGGTTTGTTCATTCACAGAAGGAGAGGTGTTTGATGCCGTTCTAATAGACAAGCGACAGATCGGTCTGTGTCACTCATCTAATTAATTGTTTGCCCCGTCCAACCAACCTCTGCGAGTGCCGGCTGTTGATTCGACCGGTTTTCTTTCAAGCGCCCCTGTTTGGGGCACAGTGAGCTGACGACCAAACATCACAGGCGTGCTTAGTGCCGTTTCCCTTATCTTCAATGGGATGATCGGGACTGGGTAAATTCAGGCACTGGTCGCAGCCTGTCTTTTATTATGTTCTATTAACTATTTACTCCCCTCCGCCATAGCATATACGCCACACCAAACCTCATTCTCCGTGCCTCGGGAAGTGTTGGGATGTTTCTTCTCATGTGGGTCATCGGCGCGCTCATTTCGGCGCTTGGGATGGCAGTGTATGTTGAATTTGGAACGGTGTGTACCAGCTACTTTTGTATCATGCTGTGTAACATCTGTTCTTACAATTTTTTTTTTCATACCTCCACAGGGTCTCCCGCATAGCGGAGGAGAAAAGAATTACCTCGAATTTTTGTATCGCAAGCCCGAACTTCTTGCCACGTGCTGCATGGCTATGTATGCTGGTCTGTTGGTGCGAAACCATTCCTTTCTCTGGTAGTCCAGTTCAATTGCTTAAGGTTAGACCATAACAGGGATGGTCAGCTGCGAACTGTGTTGTTTTTGGCGAATGTGTGGAGTCCCCTTTGTCCATTCATTTTCGTCTTGTGATAATCCATTATCTCATACTGCGTACAACAGATATGATACATGCACTCGGTGGCGATATTACGCTGTGGAATACACGTCTCGTGGGATTTGCTTGCGTTACGGTGGTCACACTAGTCCACATATTCCAGCTCAAATGGGGATTGCGCCTACAGAGCGTTATCGCTCTCGCTAAACTCGGCATCATGTTCTTTGTCATACTGTCGGGGCTCTTGGCTTTCCTGGGATGGATCCCCCTCGCCGACAAACCCAACAACTTTGAGAACATCTGGCAAGGCACGAGCACGGATCCGAATGCCTTTGTGGCGGGTTTGTATAACGTTATCTGGTGAAGAACATTCATTTGAGTACTTTGAGTACTATTATGAAAGAAAGGTTGAAGCTAAACAAAATATGAATCAACTCTTAGGTCGTTCAGTGGTTATTCAACTGCGCACTATTCACTCTCTGAGACGAAAGATCCAGTAAGGACAATCAAGAGAGCAGCCCCTCTCGCAATGATTCTGATCACGGCCATGTACCTCCTCGTCAATGTCTCGTACCTCCTCGTTGTGACGAACGATGAGATCCGGGAGGGAGGACGTATTATCGCGTAAGTTTTGTCAATTCCGATGGCGTGGAAAGAAGGAGTGGGTTAGTTAACGTCACTTCGTGTGTAGGGCTTATTTCTTTCGGAACTTGTTCGGAGATTTCGCTGAACGGGTGATTTAATTTATTGTAACCAAAATGCTTATTCTATGACAGAAGGGACTAATTCATCTTTTTAGTTTCTCTCAGTCATAATCTGCATCTCAACCCTCGGTTATATCCTTGCGAAGTGCTTCACTCAAAGCCGAGGTCGGCATTATATTTTATTGCTTTTGTTTATTAATCATACAGATGCTGAAAAACAAATGAATGGCGCAGTCATTCAGGAGCTGGGACGGGAAGGTGTCCTCCCATTTTCTGGCGCATTCGCTAGCAACGCCCCATACAACACGCCCTTTGCAGCCCTCATCTTACAGTGGGCCACATGCACTTTCTGGATGTTTCTTCCACCGCCGGGGGACGCGTACAACTTTGTCATTAACCTCCACAGCTACCCATATTGCTGGATCAACACTTCAATATCTGGGGGTTTGCTTTGGGTCTACCTATTTCGTTCTAGATGGCCGGACTGGGACCCACCGTATCGTGCTGGGATCTTTGTCACCGCACTCTTCTTCCTGTCAAACGTATTTCTCGCGATCGCACCATTGATTCCCCCGACTCCCGACTTTTCTCTCTACGAGAACCTACCATATTGGGTTTGTCTTTCTTTCTTTCCTCAACATTTACCGTCTATTCTCACAAGTATAACAGTCACATGTTGCAGCAACATCTGCTATTGTCCTTGTGGCTTTGCTGTACTGGTTTTCCTGGGCTAGAATTTTGCCTCGGCTTGGAGGCTATACACTAGAAAGGGAAGTTGTCATCCAAGAAGACGGTGTATCAAGAACTGTGTTGAAGAAAGTCCGGTAATTTTTTCCCGTAATATCACACATACTTGTTTCCTGTCGCATCAAGATCTATGGTATATGTGCTAGTTACACGGTTTCTGCCTGGGGCATCTCCATAGTCAACTGCCAAGGTAGCTGTTAGCAAAGGTGTTGCAGTAATCTGTCTGGCCGCGGCTGGAGTGCACATGGCGCCGATGAAAATATGTCTGAAGGCTGGAGGTTAAAGGTGGGGCTGGAGGTTGGGGGGATGCGTACGCCTAAGATGGTATTCCACCAGCAACTTCGCGCAAAGTATGAGATAAGAAAGAATTCCAGGCCAAGGTCCACCATGCTAATCTGAAAGGAAGCTTGCTGAGCAATTAGCCCGAATCGACAGGTAACGACAGGTAACGGCAACCCTGATTTGTGATGGAACCCCAAGACTCGGTTGCAACTATAAAATGGTATATTCCCAGCAAGAACGATGTATCCCCCCGAATATCCAGGTCAAGATCGAACCACGGTTCCCAGAGTGTGAAGTGCCATCAGCAGACAGCCCGCTGAGCGACGTGACAGAACATGGGACAGAGACAACACACGAGACACATGAACACAAGGTAAGCAGGCCCTCGAGTTTCTCCACGAGAACGATTGCAAATCTGACTTCCTGCAGCACATTTCTGGCATCCCAAAACGGGGTAAATTCTTGGCAACTAGCAGCTCACGATTCAATCAATCTGCCTTACAGAGGTGCTCATCTACCACGCCTGTGAAGAATCCTGACGTCAAATTGACAAGGTAATGACACCGTAAACGGCGTAAGGGGTAACATTTTCCAGTGACCCGGTGTGTCTAGCGAACCGAACGGGGGTCCACCAACACGGTCATTCATGTGATTTAGATTTGCGGGAAAATAAATCAGAAGAACGCGTTCGCGTGACGTTACGACAGAGGGCGGAGAACGCAATGAAAGCAGCAGGTCCATCGACAAATAATAGGAAGTGATCAAAAATCGGTGGATTACGTAGACTCATTAAATTGTGCCAAGACAGAGCTCGTTCAGAGAGAAAGCTGATAGTCATAACCACAGTGGAAATGGGTTACTCGGCGTTGCCTTTGAGCGACCTGACGCCAACCGTCCAACTAATGAGGAACGAAATAGTACAGGATCCGGTAGTAGCTGTAGAAGTAGTAAGTTTGGGAGATTATGATAGAAACAGATATCAGGAAAGTTCTCTTGAAGAAGTGATTGATGTAAAACATGATGGGAGGTCTAGGGAAGTCCAAGTTAGGTACTTTAATGATTTCAGCCATCAGGCGTGGCTGATACACTTTGATCAGCAAGATGAATAAGAGCTGGGTGATGTAAGGGTTACCTGCAGCAGAAAGGAGATCAGCACTGCATGCAGTGGTTGCCGATTGGCCAATTGTGACCTTGTAGTAATTTTAAGCAGGAATCATGCGCGTTTACCTTGAGCGGGGGGACATCTTTTTACGTGCCAGAGCTTGCTGTTTTTCAGCTCACCTGTTTTAACAGGGAAGTGGAAGACATTGTCAAAGTCGCCAGGTAACTCTTGATCGACAGTAAAAATGACTAGAAGAATTGATGCGGAACTGTATCGTTCCTCTCTTGCAGTGTCTCCAATAGAGAAACAAGGCGCCACTGTGAGCTTCACAGACTCCTTATAGGAGCGGAGGCAAAATTGAAATAGCGCAAACACACTAGCCGGCCGCTTAGGTACGTCGAAACATCGGATGCTCAAAAGCTGTTGCTTTTGAATTTGCTTTTTATATATGATATCAACACTATGACAAAAGTGGAAAAGTGCCAGTTCACCGGTTGTTCCCATTTTGGATTGCTGACACATAGGAGGATCCTATTACTAGCATACTATTTCGAGTCATTCACATAGGTCCATTTGATCTTTCAGTGTTCGTCTCGATGCCTCGACTGTATGATCCACAGCCTGCTTCGGACTCGAGCTCAAGCCCCTTGTTATCCCACGATGAGACCGCTGACGACTATGGCAGCTACCCAGCGATAGCGATAGATAATCGGCGCCTTCCAAACGGCAAGCGATCCTCTAGGATTTCATATCAGCAGAGCTTGTAGCGTATTAACGTATAATGATAGGAGAAGGAGAGGCGTTTGATGCTGTTCCAGCAGAGAAGAGGCAAATAGGTACATAATCTCAAATAGTTGATCATGATTTGCCAACGCCTTCGAGTTTCGAGCACTGCTTTCACCCTTGTTTCGAACATTCTTTTCTTAAACACAATGAGCTGACACTTGACGTCTCAGGCGTGCTTAGTGCCACCTCCCTCATCTTCAATGGCATGATCGGAACTGGGTGAATTCAGGCCCTAGCCGTGGCCCATCCTCTGTTAATTTTCAATCCCTTTCAACCACAGTATATACGCCACGCCAAGTCTCATTCTCCGCGCTTCGGGGAGTGTTGGAATGTCTCTTCTCATGTGGGTAATAGGGGCGCTCATTTCCGCGCTCGGGATGGCAGTGTATGTTGAATTTGGAACAGTATGTAGCAGCTGGCTTTGCGTAATGGCCCTCTTTACAAGTTTTTATCTTATGGATTTTGCAGGGTCTCCCGCGCAGCGGCGGGTCCAAGAACTACGTCGAATTCTTGTACCGCAAGCCTGAACTTCTTTCTACATGCTGCATGGCCATGTATGTGTGTCTGCTGGTGCGAAGCTGTTCTTTCTGCCACTCTACTTCAATTGTTTAACTTTCGGTCATATCAGGGATGGTCTGCTGCGAATTGCGTTGTGTTTGGCGAATGTGTGGAATCTCATTTGTTGACCTGTCTCGCTTTGTAACAATTATGTTTCTCATACCGCATGCACCAGATATGATACACGCACTTGGTGGCCACATCACGCTTTGGAACACACGTCTCATAGGATTTGCGTGTATCACGAGTGTCACACTTGTCCACATATTCCAGCTCAAGTGGGGATTACGCCTTCAGAATGCCATCGCTATCGCTAAACTTGGCGTTATGGTTTTTATCATTGTTTCCGGGCTCTTGGCTTTCCTGGGGTGGATCCCCCTTGTCGACAAGCACGACAATTTTGAAAACCTTTGGGAAGGCACGAGAAAGGATCCGAATGCCTTCGTAGCAGGTTTGTACAACGTGATCTGGTGACAAAAAATTCTACTACTCTAACAGATGAACGGTTAAAGCTAAACTTCTGGATCGACTTCTAGGTCATTCGGTGGGTATACCACTGCACACTATTCACTCTCAGAGACGAAAGATCCCGTCAGGACACTCAAGAGAGCAGCTCCTGTTGCGATGATACTGATCACGACTATGTATCTTCTTGTCAATGTTTCGTACCTCGTCGTCGTATCCAAAGAGGATATCCGGCAGGGCGGTCGTATTGTCGCGTAAGCCGATGGCGTGGAAACAAGGCAGGGTTTGTTGACGCCGTTTTTTTCTACAGAGCTTATTTCTTTCGAAACTTATTCGGAGATTTCGCTGAACGGGTGATTAATTCACTGTGAAATATATATATATTTATGGCAGGGAGCATTAACCTAATCTCCTTAGGCTCTCTCGATCATAATCTGCATCTCAGCCCTCGGCTATATCTCGGCGAAGTGTTTTACTCAAAGTCGGGGTTAGCATGCCTTAATTTGCTTTCGTACAGACGCTGAAAGACGAATAATGCAGTTATTCAGGAGCTGGGGCGAGAAGGTGTCCTCCCATTCTCGGGTGCGTTTGCCAGTAACGCCCCGTACAACACGCCTTTCGCAGCTCTCACATTACAATGGGTCATGTGTACACTCTGGATGTTTACACCACCACCAGGGGATGCGTACAACTTTGTCCTTAACCTTCATAGCTATCCATATGACTGGATCAACACTGCAATCTCAGGGGGGCTGCTTTTGGTTTACCTATTCCCTTCTAGATGGCCAGATTGGGACCCACCGTTTCGTGCCGGGATCCTTGTCATCACGCTCTTCTTTCTGGCCAGCGTATTCCTTGCGATCGCGCCCATGATTCCCCCGACTCCCGACTTCTCGCTCTACGAGAAGCTACCGTATTGGGTTTGTTTTCCTTCTCCCAGCAAATTATTGTTCACACTCACATATTCATATTTTTCAACAGTCACATGTTGCGGCAACGCTGGGGCTTGTCGTTATCGCCTTAACGTATTGGTATACATGGGCTAGAATTATGCCTCGTCTTGGAGGTTATAAACTAGAAAAGGAAATTGTCATTCAAGAAGACGGTGTATCGAAGACTGTATTGAAGAAAGTACGGTAATTGTTTTTCCCCTTCTGTCGCACTACAACACTTGCTCTCTTTCGAACCATATTGTTTTAGTTGTTACTTCTAGTAGTCTCTGTATCGGATGAAATAAACTCAGAATCGTACTTACTATTCTTTTGAATGGTCTACCACTCTCGGGAAAGTAGTTAGAGGTTGATTTTGCAGCTATTATACTTCCTGAAAACTTTGGGCTGGGGGTCCATTGTGTTCAGAGCCCGATAGCTTGCTTTATTGCCACAACCGATGACAACCTTAGTGCTCTGTTTTGAATCGATCCTTCAACAACTAGATCTATCCAGATTCTCGCCCACACAATAACTCCTAGCATAGAACCCATGTTGGGAAGCTTCAGAGTGGAAGAAGACTCAGACTACTGCATGTATAGTGTACCTTTTCGTTCCCTTTGGTTTGTGTCATTCAGTCTTTTATACATGCTCGCTCACTCACCTCCATCACCAGGTAAAAATTTCAATGTATCTTATATGCACAACCGCCACCTCATCGAGTCAATCAACGCTCTATCTGTGCAAGATCGATCTGAGGATGTGCGTCTTCCCACTGCGCGCATTGAAAAGTGAGTGCTCGGCACTGTCCCTCATTTATGCATTCGCATGTAAGTGTCCAGGAACAAGTGTGATGTTAGCTACAGTCTTTATTGGTATATTGGTGTTAGGTTTTGGGTACCATGCAGGGGCTGAGTGAAGTAGCAAAGCTTTGTGGCAGGCCAAAGATCTCCAAGGACGCTTTGATCGACACTTTGCCCGGCTTAGTTTTTTTTTTTTCTGAGAAATCCACCATCCGCCTTCTCCACTGCGTCAGACCACATGTGTAGGTGAATTGGTAAGGACCACTCGACGAAAGATGGTGCCACTGTTGTTAAATAACCTTCGTGTCGAGGAAGTTGTTTACCTCCGCGAGCGTTGCGATACGAACTTCAAAGCAAGCATGCGATTTTGAATATAGAAAAGTGCAGGATGCCAAAGTGTCTTGCTAACAGCGGAACAAAGTTTACTTCCGTAGTGGCTGACAGATAGGGCGGTTCGCCGTTTTCCCATGGGCTGCTAGTTTCGAGTCGATGCCTCGACGCTACGGTCCACAACCTTTGGCGTCAAGCTCAAGCTCAACCCCCTTGATATCCAACAACGTCTCGGACGAGTATGACGGTTACACAGGGACTACAGCGGAGACTCGGAGCCTTCTAAATGGCAAGTAAGGCGCTATTATCTCATATAACCAGAGGATACATAAAAAAAATCCTTTTCATCCACAGAAGGAGAAAGAGAGGCGTATGATACTGTTCCAACAGACAAGCGGCACATAGGTCTGTGTTACTTTCAAATTTTTGGCCGTAGTTTGCCCATTCCAACCCCTTCGAGCTTCGAGGGTTGGTTTAGCCATCTTTTCAACTCTCCTTGAATCACTGAACGCATCCAGCTAATTGGCAGTAAGCTGACGACCAAACATCACAGGTGTGCTTAGTGCCGTTTCCCTTATCTTCAATCGCATGATCGGGACTGGGTAATTCATTCGATAGTGACGGGTTGTCCCAACTGCTTTCTGCTAATCATTATTTCCCGGCCATTACAGCATATACGCTACGCCAAGTCTCATTCTCCGCGCTTCGGGGAGCGTTGGGATGTTTCTTCTCATTTGGATAATTGGTGCACTCATTTCCGCGCTCGGGATGACAGTATATGTTGAATTTGGAACGGTATGTAGCAACTAGTTATTTGACACGCTGGGTAATAGCTATCTTGACAAATTTTTTATTTCATTAATTTTTGTAGGGTCTCCCACGTAGCGGAGGGGAGAAGAACTACCTAGAATTCTTGTACAGCAAGCCAGAACTTCTCTCTACATGCTGTATTGCTATGTATGCGTGCCTGTTGGTGCGAAGACGTTTTTTTCTAGCCTTCCACTTGAGTTGCTTAAGTTTAGATTATATCAGGGATGGTCAGCTGCGAATGGGGTTGTTATTGGTGAATGTGCGGCATTTCATTTACTCACTTACTATGCTTTGTTTAATCCGGTTTCTTATACTGCGTGCATCAGATATGATACACGCTCTTGGTGGCCACGTCACGCTGTGGAACACCCGTTTCGTGGGGTTTGCTTGTCTCACCGCTGTCACTCTTCTCCACATGTTCCAGCTCAAATGGGGATTACGCCTTCAGAACAGTCTCGCTCTCTTCAAACTCGGTATCCTGCTCTTTGTCATCCTGTCCGGACTTTTGGCTTTCTTAGGATGGATCCCCCTCTCCGACAAACCCAACAACTTCGAAAACCTTTGGGAAGGCACGAGCACGGATCCGAATACCTTTGTAATTGGTTTGTACAACGTGATCTGGTAAATACAAAATCACTCTTCTCTACGAAAGACAACAGCTAAAGCTAAACCTGTGAATTGAATCCTAGGTCATTCGTTGGTTATTCAAATGCACACTATTCACTCTCGGAGACGAAAGATCCAGTCAAGACAATCAAAAGGGCAGCGCCTCTTGCGATGATTCTCATCAGCATAATGTATCTTCTTGTCAATGTCTCGTACCTTCTCGTCGTATCAAAGGACGAGATTCGGGATGGCGGTCGTATTGTTGCGTGAGTCTGGTAATCTTGATGGTGTGGTAGAGGTCTGTTGACTTAGTTCATTGTCTAGGGCTTATTTCTTTCGGAACTTATTTGGAGCATTTGCTGAGCGGGTGACTACTCTACAGTAGAATGTATTTTTGGAAGAAAGGACTAACGCATCCCTTTAGGCTCTTTCGATCATAATCTGCATCTCGACACTCGGAAATATTCTTGCAGTCTGCTTTACTCAAAGCCGAGGTTGGCATTACATATTCTTCAGTCAATAACCGACACTAAAAATGAATGATACAGTTATTCAGGAGCTAGGGCGAGAAGGCATCCTTCCATTCTCTGACGTCTTTTCCAGTAACTACCCGTACAACACACCCTTGGCGGCTCTCATATTACAATGGGCCATGTGCACATTCTGGATGATATCACCACCACCAGGGGACGCGTACAACTTTGTCATTAACCTCCACAGCTATCCATTTTCTTGGACCAACTCTGCAATCTCCGGGGGCTTGCTGTTAGTTTACCTATTCCCCTCTAGATGGCCGGCTTGGGACCCACCGTTTCGTGCTGGGATCCTTGTCGTCACACTCTTCTTTCTGTCTAACGTATTTCTTGCGATCGCACCAATGATTCCACCGACTCCCAACTTTTCGCTGTACCAGCACCTACCGTATTGGGTTTGTTCTCCCCAGCAATTCTTTATTGCTTGTATTACTCGTTCTCACATGTTTAACAGTTACATATTGCGGCAACATTGGCAATCACCCTTGTGGCTTTAACTTACTGGTACACATGGGCTAGAATTATGCCTCGACTTGGAGGTTATAGACTAGAAAAAGAAGTGATTGTTCAAGAGGATGGTGTATCAAGAACTATATTAAAGAAAGTGTGGTAATTGTTCTCAGAAATATCACACATCTTTTTGTCTCCCACATGGAACCAATCCTATAATATACTACAGCAACCCATTTGCATGTTTGGATGTTCTGGATTGCATATCTAGTAGGAAATCTAATTCAATTTTTAAAATTATCAAAATATTATGACATATGCTCTAGGATCTCAGCTATCTTGTAAAAAAGAATCTAGTGTGAGAAGGCTTTCTGCCCCAGATGCAGACAGAAGTCCTAATGAGAGGGGGGATCAACATTCTCTAGTTTTTGTGTTAACTATTTACAAGAATTTATATCTAAAGAAATGTGGAATGATGTGGAATGTAAGTGGAGTGTGGACCTGATCCACTGTAAGTGTACTAAAATAGATGGAATCCTGTTTACTTTCAAACATCATTCCATTACTATTAGTAACATTTCCGATTGATACTACTAACCCTATATTCATTTACACCTTTTATGATTGGTAATTGAATCTGACATATATGTATTTGGACAGGATACTAATATTGTAATAGCTACCAGATGACTATTATCAATTGTGGTATTCCAATCACAAACCCTATCCTTCTTTATCTAGGTGAAGAAGAAGTTAAACAACTCACCAATGTCATCTATACAAAGAAGAGTATTGGGTTAGGATACTGATACAACTATAGTCACCTGATGACCATTACTGCTGCAATATCCACATAACCAATCCAATTCTTTGGAAAGAAACAGACAACTAACCAACTCACAAATTCACAATATGGACAACTGCTATGTCCCTCAAACAACTGCACTAGACACTGTCCGAGGAAAGGACCATTGCATGCAGGCTTTAGGTATCAAACCTAAGGCAAACACATCAGTGCATGCTGTCTGGGAGTTGTAGGTGTCAGAATTCAATTATCAAAGATAAGAGTTGTAGATAATGTAGTGTTAGTAGTATTGTTCGGAAATGTTTCCAATAAGAATAAAATGGTATTCAAAAGCGAATAGAAGTCCTACAGTAAAAGCGAGTGGCCTTTGGAATGTTTGCGAAAAGGTGCATAGTTCCAAAGAGATAGATTTTCCGAAAGGATTCTATCTTGTTGAACAAATGAACTTTGCAGTCCATGTCGCCAATGGTCTCACATTCTTTTGAAGTGTGTCTAAATTAATATAGATAAAGTTGGAGTACTCACTCAGATGTAAAATTGCTTGTTCAAGATAGTTCATGATGAGATAGCAAGTTTGAGTAGAACAATCAAGTAGATGTACAATAATTGAACTAGGGAATATACATGCAAATGTAATTCATAAATCCTTCAGAAAGTGAGCCTAAAAGTCTAGAACATTCATATCATGGAGTCTAATGATATGGCATGTCATCGCAAGCTTTGAGAGAATAGAAATGACTCAGTCAATGAGTTCATGGAAAACATGGGGATAGTCAGGGTGCTTCTTTTATAGAAAAGATTATGATTGGACCTGGTTATTGATTGTTTCACTAAACACAAATGGAGTGATTAATAAACCATGTTGGGTGACTGGATCAATGTGTGCAAAGGATTTGGTTGAAGGTGATTTAGATTCCAAATGAAGACTTTCAGATGGATTTTGTTCAGATGTAACAAAAGCTGATTGTGACAATGATGCTGAGAAGAAACTATGGAGATGTTTCCCAAATGACAAAGATCTGAAGGCCTTGTTTTGATAGGAGTGATTTGAGTTAAGACCACAATTTTGGATCATGACAGTTTTCTCCATATCTGTATGTCACCAACTTTCATTTCTTAATTTCTCACAGTTTTCCAGTGTAAAGTCCTGATTCAAATAGACATTCTGATAAAAGACTGAGGCAGGGTATCATATGAATTAGTACCTCAAAGAACACCTCTTCCAAATATATTCTGAACACCCTACTCTTGTTCCTAAATATCTATTTATTTTTCCCACTTCCTCACATCTCTGCACTTTATCAGCTGTGTTGACACTGTCTGCATTTCACCTACTTTACTCACTGTGAAAGCAAATGTCCATAGTGATATGTTCTTCTAACTGGGCCAAAAGGCCACCCTGCCAGGTTATCTGGCACTAGTCTTTCAGCACTATTTAAACAGCAACTTGTTACACATATTCACCAACCATTCCAATCATATGTAGCACTCACAGACCTTTCTCTTATTGCCTTCATTCATATCCCTCAAACTAAGTAGTGTTCTGTTCTGTTCAGATTATAGTGGTGTGACATCAGCCATTTAATCTTTCCAATATGGCTAACAATTACTCTTCTATACCTATCCTCATTGTTTTCTTACAGTAAACTTTTTTCTTCATTTTCTTGATATAGACCATATGAGTTCTTGTTTTATGCCAAATTATACTCTACTCTCTTATATGCTTTTTTGTTTATAGTATATAAATAATTTTCATGAGCTAGGGCATAGACAAAAATAGCTTAGCCTGCTTATTCAGAACAATAAATCTTTAAGTAATCTCAAACAAGTAGTAAAAAAAGCTAAAGAATGCATCTGTTTTTTGGTTTAAACTTGGATCACAATCTAATCTAGAGATGGCAGTGTTTGAGAGAGAAGGCAGAGCAGGAACTAACATTAAATTCTGGTACTTGATATCTTTAGAATTAAAGTAGAGCCTAAATCAACCCTGCCTTATTGACCTGAAATAGCCATAGGCTAGGAGATTAGCTGGAGACTGCCACTATCATAGAAAGCAGGTAGATATATCAGGGCCATCTAAGACTATATGAAGAAAAATAACTCTCACCTTTATCAATCATAAATTTTATTTCTCTGAACAAGTTTGTATACCACATGAATGAAATTCTGAGTCTCCTTCATGTCTGCAAACTCTGAGACAGATGCAATTTTGGACAGTGAATGGAGTGTAACTAAAATGCCACTAGAGAGTATATGTGACCCATGCAGTCTGTAAAGATGGTAGCAAGTGATTGCTAGACTGAAAGGTACACCCCAGTAATGATAATAAGTCCATGTTTCCTCACTACCCTCCTGCATTTTAGAGTATAACACAGCATTTACAATGTGCAAGGCTTTACTATCACAAAGTCTTTGGAATTCTAAGGCTTCTGTCTTAGAAAGTGTCTCAAAGAGTATGCAGATAACCCATAAAGCAGCAAAGTCTTTACTACTACTGAGATATTCCAAAAGCCAATCAAGGACCTCAGAGTTTACAACTAATCTGGCTTGACTTTGATCTTGACATTGTGTCTTTAGGAATGTACAAAGTTGAAATCCGGTTGCCCTGCTCCAAGGCCACTCAAAAGATTCAATAACATGTATAGTATCATGTGGTGTAAGCAATGGACCAATAAGGTGCAAACAGTGGAAGGGATGATGATAATGACTGCTCCATGCTTCCTTTCCTTTATGGCTGGTTCTGAGGAATGCTTCAAGCACTAAATTCAATGTTGTCCTGTCCTCTGATAAAAGCATGTTACAGTCTACTAGAGCATGATGCAACAGTTTCCAGTTTCTGAAGTCTTGTGACTTCCCATAGGTCTCATCCTCATCACTTGGCAAGGATACAAGACTCTTGAGAAGCAATACCCAGGTCTCTTTATCTTGTCTCTCATTGAACCATATATTCCTTAGAGCAGAAGGCTGTATACTGCCTGTTAATACTTGCAGGATAGAACAGAGTGACAGAAGGAAAGAAGGCCTAGGCCACTGTTCCAGGATATCTTTCTCTCTCATCCAGATCTGAAGGGTTTCAAAACATAATTCATAGATATGGCTCTTCACAGTTGTGTTATCACTGTACAAAACATACAGTGTCAGGATAGACTGAAGAAGGAGGTCCAAAATAATCTGAATTTTTTCCTTTGATCCAGCTATACCTGTCATGATTGATAATGCTTGACCTAGTTCTGATATTGCCTCTTCACAATATTCAGTAGGCACAGCAGATGGACCTGGTTGTTTCCCCATAGGCAATAAAACAGGATACCACTGTAGTGCATTGCAAACTTTTTGAGTTGTTTCAGTATCTAATGACCAGTCAGAATCAAGTTGAGCTGTTATCAGGAATGCTCTGGCACAGCTGCCAAGCTTATGATAATAGGATGGGGTCCTTTCAGGATTTTTGAATGTCTCAACCAAGGATAAACCTGGCCAATGACTTCCATTGAATGTAGGGTTAAGATGTTTAACTGCAGTCTCGCAGCTTAAGCCAGCAATAGCCTGGACAACAAACTCTTGGGTATCTTGTACATATGTGCTTGTCAACCAGACTAATGCACGTGCATTGAGCTCAGGTATTTGTGAAGCGATCTTTTGCTTCTCCCTTTCTGGAAGTAGTGTTGTTCTAAGTTGTTGTTGTAAACATAGTGCAGCACTTGTATACACTTTAAAAAGCTGCTGTCTGACTGGCAGCATGCTACCATAGGACAGGCTCCATAGTGAATCCAGTAGAGCCAAGAGACTACGAATGCCGATGTACCAAAGTCGTGTGATATAATACGAGAGAACTTGAGTCATCTGGTCCACAAATTGAGAAGCAGGTGTTTGGAAGGGACAACTTGGATCAAGCATGGGAAGCACAGTTGTTCCGATACAGCCTATGCCTGTGACCACAAGGATTGCGACACAGAGATAGAGGATCGTGTTATCCAGATGGTGAAGGAGAACCAGCAGCCCAGCAAAGAAAAGTATAACAGCCAGATACATCACAAATGGCAAAGCACTGATTATCCCGGACATGTGCCATTTTTTAATGCCATTATATCGAAACTGACGGATACGTGCATATGTTTTAGGTAGTCCAGTTAGGCCAGAGTAGTATGCATGTATCCATTGTTTGACCAATATGGCCATCATTGACACTGACAAGCTTAATGCCAGGCTGGTAAACCACAGGGCATTAATCAACTTGAAATTCCCAGGAACCTGGAAGCTTGGAGGCAGCGGAGGAAGGGTTTGGCATGTGGTTCCGTTTGCAACGCATTGCAGAGTCACAGCGATATTTGTGAGGAGAACCACAGAAAGGCTCGGATCATCTGGCTGCAAGCGTCTGTAAAACTCGATGATAAAGGCTGTCAGAATACCCGAAAAAAGTGCAGCCTAACCCTCTGTCAGTGGGAATATGATCAGAGAAATATACATATTACTTACGAATACGAGTAGCACATCCATATCACTATTCCAACCATCTGTCATAACTTTGTCATGTATCTGGGCTTCATCGCAGTACTTTTGCCAGATAGCAGCATGATCACCAAGCTCTTGACCAACGTCGACTTCACCGGGAAGCGAATCTCTCCCCCAGAACCGAGAAGGTGGTTTCCGAGCCCGCGGCGATTCCACGTGGGCCGGAAGCTCATTGATCTTGACGCTAAAATCGGATGAACTAGGTCGAGTACTATTGGCTCGCGTAGGCTGTAAATCAGAAGAAGAGGATCCGACAATCACACTTGAAGCATGATACAGAGGGTTAGCGGCTCTACCATCGGATGTGCGTTGGTCCGATATATCTGGTAGAGAAAAATTGCTATCAGATGCCCTAGTTCCTCCCGCCAGCGTAGAAAATGAGGAAGGAAGGGACGAGTTCTGTGATGTCAATATCTCCCTAGAATGATCCATAGATGCGGGAGGAATCTCCTTGGTAGCAGCAGGTGTTATTGTAGGAATAGTGTTGAGTGCCTCTGATCCTGTACTGGGGGTATGATCCTCGGTTATAGGAGCATTGTGTCCATCTTCCACAAATTTGACGTCCCTTGTGCCATTACTCGTAGAGAGGCCAAGTTTCCTGTCAGAACCGGTTCCGTGTGTTTCAGAGACATGGCTGGCATCATTTCTGAGACAGCGGCCCGTGTGTTACGACAATAAGTAAAGACGCACTCGTCATCCCTTGTAGAGTTTCTCGAATTCATAAGGCTGCCCACTTTTAAATCGGTCTCTGTCGTTGCTGGGTGAACAATGGTGAACGAGGTCTTGGTCGATTTCATTTGCGAGCGAGGGCTGCTGCTTAGCGTCAGAGCGAGGCACCCTGACAACGAGCACAGGCGGTTCATAAACTAGGACATAGTGGCTATGAGCCAACCTAGGCATCAGCATTTGATGGTGATTACCCATTTCCCGCAAAACGGCACGATTAGTGATGAGCTACCATGCCAGATCGATGCGATCATATTTTTGCGATACACATCAGCTTTTCATTTGGAAGATTGGAAGCGTCACGGTGGCGACTCTCCAGACATCGCAGACGGAATATCACCGAGACTCAGAAACGTGGGAATCATACTTGAAATCAAGCGAAATGTGGCGGGCTCGTTGATAGGCGGCCACAACAGGTGTCACACGTGACAGCGCCAACATCTAAAAGTCATTGAGATTTATAATAAGTTAAACGCAGTAGAGGAAAAGAGTGAGAGTGAGAAAGACTCAGGCTAGATGGAGGTGATTGTCAAGACAAGCCTCGTAGATATGACCAAAGCATCCACAACAGTACCAACATAATATAGTGGCAGCATTTGGAGCAATGAGGCAAATGCCTCCCATGAGGAACAGTCAAAAGACTATAGAAAACCTGTATGGACATAAAGCCCAAAAGGTGGAGGAAAAAAGGTGGAATTCATCCCACAAGTACCATTCACCAGTGGGTTAGAGAAATCAAAAGCATTATTCAATAAGTTGTATTACAAGCTACCAGACCCAGAGCTAGTTCAATCCTTCTCAAGTAGCACACCCTTCTCGTTGTTTCCTACTACTTCTTAAGCCTTGGGAAATGGTGAATCTACACCGATCCTTTTCAAAGACGTCTCTCCATAACGTGGAACGTCTATGGCACCGCTAGCAATCGCAGCCTTCCGTATCATTTCTAATTCCTCGGCTGTGAGCTTCACATTCACTGCACAAGCATTCTGTTCCAAATACTGCCGGAGAAAGTGACGGTTTTTATGTGAGCAAATCACCATTTTATGGAATAAAGCAAGGTAGTCATAACGTACTTTAATCGTCCGCGTACCAGGAATGGGGATGATATCCTCTCCCTGTCCAAGCAACCACGCCAAACAAATCTGCCCGGGAGTTGCATTGTGCTTCTCGCTGATTTTCCTCAGTTCATCCAAGAGAGCCAATACTTTCGGGAAATTCTCTTTTGAGAACCTATATAACGGAAGGTAGAAAGAGATTCATTATATCCCAATCTGTACTCGTAATTAGTAAAAGGACCTCTTACCGTGGGAGAGCTCGCCGCATGTCATCTTGAGCAAGATCATCTGGAGAATTCTGCCCCAATTGTTTCCCATCCACCACGTTAGTATGCGCTACTACAATAACTTAAGGTGTAAGAAGAAGTTTGACACTGACAAACTTTCCCGCTAGTAAACCTCGGCCTAGTGGGGAATACGCAACAACCGTGATTCCAAGTTCGCGTGCCGTAGCGAGAAGCCCAAGCTTTGGATCAGGGTTCTCGATGTCGAGTGTAAACGGGGAATACTCTACCTCGACGGCGGAGATTGGGTGTATTGCATGCGCGCGACGCAGTGCGGCTGGAGACGGCTCAGAGAGCCCGAGATATTTCACTTTTCCCTCCCTTTAAGGAAACGGGGTTTATAAAATGGGCAAGGACGGCGAGGCACATATTACATACTTGACAAGTTCAGCCATCACAGCCACAGTATCTTCAATAGGGACATCTGGATCAACCCTTTGTGATAAGTTGGAAGTCAGGTCCAAGACGTCTCACATGCTTGCGTTGAAGTATAACTCGCCGATGAGCATAATACAAGTCAATACAATCAACCCCTAGACGCTTCAATGATTTCTCCAGGGCTTGTCGCACATATGCTGGGTCGGCGCTGAAATTACTTCCCCCTCCTTGGAACCCAAACTTGGTCACGAGAAATATAGAGTCACGTTTCCCCGTTTTTGCAAGCCACTTTCCAATCAACTCTTCACTGTCTGCGTATACGTCGGCACTGGAAGTAGGAGCAGGGGAACGAATCTCAGCTCCGTGTGAGGGAACATAGAAGTAGTACAACATCACCTGTCCCAGTGAGTTACCCCGAGCTCGAATGCGCGATCGAGGACCTAGTGATACATATTCATATATGATAAAGATATGTGACGTTTTACACATTCTCAACTCACTTTCAGACGTTCCTCGTCTGTCTGCGGAGCCGATACACTATGATTTTGTGAGCACGAAAGGGAGGTCTGTGCGAGCCATGCTAGACTCACTAGAAAGCGCTAATACCCATGGCACCCCAGCCAATGGCAGACACATCAGTATTTCCAATCTTGCGAGTGGGATACGGCATTATGATATTTTAACAGGTATTGGGCTGGGCCTGCAGATGCAACAGCGAGTGCTGGCGTTTTAAAAATTGAACGGTATTGCGGTGATGTCAGTATCTGAGACATATATAATTCATTGTCAAGGACTGCTTACTCCTAGTTAGTTCTCAAGACATTTTGTTTACTCAGATATTTGATATGGCCAAAGTTTGGCGAGCCGAGCCCCGAGCCAACAAGCCCGAAGCCCGAGCTGAGAGTCCATGCGCTTAGAATGATGTGCTATGTATGACATGGCTTGGCCGCACATTGCACGGCCGCACATCGCATGGCTTACACTGCTCTCGTAAGACAAGTAAGATGACAAGACATCAAGACACTACGTTCGCACTCCGACATATTCCACGAGTTGTGCGTTTGAACACTCAAAGCTCATTCTAGACACCACAAACCCTCAATGTACACTTTAATATCCTTTTGGGGAGACTTATAGCTGGCACAAGGCAAGCATTACTGGCTGTCATCCCAGTAGATTGATTGATTTGCAATCTTGAACACATCATTGCTTACTTTACATTTAATCTACCTTCGATGAATTGTGGTCAAAAAATTGTTTTATAACACATAGAAGAATTGCACAGGCCGCTGAGGACGAGGGAGGAGCCATGTCACCTTCCAGGCCGAGGTGACAATAGGAGGCTTAAACGTTAGCGTACGCATCCAGAGCAGGTGCAAAATCCATCACTAATACAGACTTGAAATCGTTTGCCTGGCCCTTTGACGTTCCCTGACAGTCACTATTAGTAAATAAAAAATCAATCTGCTTAGAAAAACAAACATACTGAGAAATCTTGGATGAGGCTGTCAGCGAACGCCTGGGAGAAGATAATAGTAAGCAAGAGTGGATGCTCCACCACGACACTTAGCCTTACAATGACGTCGGTGCGTAGTGTCCTCAGATCATATCCCACAACTCCAACTATGTGGAGGGGAAGAGCCTTGAATTTTTCTATGCTATCAATGAGGGAAGCGAGTATCGATTTGACCAGAGGTTCAAGTCCCTTCACTTTTACGAGAATGGCAGTGGCATCTGCATCGTCGACTGCGCCCGTATTCTAAAAGTCAACTGAACACTGAGGGATGACATAGCTGATGTCAGCACTTAAATACCTGAGCGACTCCTTTAGCCTGATAAATAAATGAGCCGAATCTTAAGATGTTGGCTCAGTGACTCACTTGTGTCAGATCGCCCTCCAAGGTGAGAGCTACCGAGTGGACTTCCTTAAGAAATATATTAATATCAGTGCACGTAATTTGAGATAACTTGAATAATACCCACCAGGGCAGTGTTCAATGAAGGAGACTTAGCGAAGGCAAGCAAAGCATTATCCATGGCCATCTGTTGAAGTATATACGTCATGTGTAGCTCAAACACATGAGAAACAAGACGTCCTAAATTTGCTTTTATAGCATCGATTGAATCCTCGATGTCTCTTCCAGTTCGCTCCAAAATGGAGGAAGACCACACGGGGAGAGAAAATAATAGGATGGCGACAGCGATGAAGTTGACCATGGTGAAGGGTGAATATGTGAGGGAACGACTGGGATCTCAGGAGAGCACAGTCAATGTGGGATGGAATCTTATACTGTTTTATAGATTGGCCTCGGGCCTGACATGGCGAAGATCATGCTAAAGTGACTCAGCAGGTGAAAAGGATGGGCCTAGATGTCCAAAGAATCGGGAAGAAAGTCAGTTAACTTCTAGGGAAATTTCTTTATAGAGGATTTCTTCTTAGGTGGAGTTGCAGTTCTTATGCATAAAAGGAAGTCGTAAAGCCCCATCACAACTGGTCATGTTCCTGGGCCTCGCCTTGCCCCGCAATTTGGGAAAAGCCATGAGTCTATATTGAGTTTGGGTCTTCCACATACGAACGGCAACCAACTCCAGTATGCTCAGCTACTGCATAGTGCGAACATGTGCCAGCGTTGTCGCAATATTCACCCGTGTCCCGCCAAATACAGCTTCCCAACCTTGATCGTAGATTCCGAACGCTGGAGATGTCTCTGAGATGTATGGGTTTTCAGGGATTTTGAAACCCTTTCATGGCCGATATGCGGACAGGACTACCATCTCATCACTAATATACTTGTAGATATGAAGACTGAACTTCACCAGTCCATCCCTACCAAGAGAACCTCCCTCCTCCTTGACTCTGCTCAAATGAATTGAGTTACTTCTCCATCCGCTATGGACACTTGTAACCTTTTTTGCTTGCTAACTGCACTTGGCAAGCTCCTCGCCAAGGGCACGCAACAAGTTTATAAAACGGTACTTTCCCTCCCCCCTAAGATTTCAGTCATACTTCTCAATCTCAGTTTCATCGTGGTCAGTTTCATTGTTATCACCACCCTCATATTTTCTCTCCCGGTTCGGTCCTCCATGATTGTGGAGCGAACTGTCCCGGGTAACGTGGCAGCCATCTATGCTTTAGGGAAGAGCGTAGAAAAAAAAATGTTTTTGGTGCGTGCGTGCGTGTGCAACATGTGACATATATTTGCTCCAACAGCAACTTTTCGATGTTAAAATAGCTCCCTTCGGTTCGAATTCCTCGACGGAAGCCGCCAGGGGAAGAGCTATTCCATCTCAGTTCAAACCACACACTTGTAAATCTTTCTTCTTCAGGAGTCCGACGTGCAAGGCCAGGACGTAGCAAGTTTTATCCAAAAAGGTGAGCCGCTGCCCACTGCTGATATCCCAATATCCCGCCTATCAGGCTGCAGAGGCAGTTCAGGTGTATATATGGACATCAGCAATAAATATACGGTCTTTTTTTCAATATTAACTTGACCTTCAGGAAACAGGTGACTTCGACGTTGCAGGTGCAACCACCATATTCAAAACTCTGTATTTGAGACGCCTTTTTCTCTCCCCCCCCTCTTCCTCTCCGACAACGTTATCGTGACTTGCGAAACTGACAAGATACATGAGGTCGACAACAAGCGATCTGGCAACTCAAAGGAATTAGAGACAAACCGTGTCGATTCCCAGGTCTACGAAACCAACAAGATACACAGGGTGCGATGAAAAGAAACCTATACAAAGGACGTTAGGGACAAAGGTGTCAATTTGGAAGTCTGCTAAATCAGGAAGTACACAATATCAACAATGATGGATCCAATGAAAGGGAGAAGAGCAACCCAAAAAAGGGATATTAGAGACAAAGGGTGTCACTTCACAAGTCTGCTAAAGCAGAAGATACTCTGTAAGGGAGCAGCACTGCTTGTGCAGGGATTCCATCTATTTTTAGTACACTTACAGTGGATCAGGTCCACACTTCACTTACAATCCACATTTCTTTATAAATTCTTGTAAATAATTTACACTAAAAACTAGAGAAGTTTGATCCCCCCTCACATTAGGACTTCTGTCTGCATCTGCAGCAGAAAGGATACTTACAACACATGGTCATCATATCAATTAAAGGAGAGGAACTCCGAGTATTAGAGACGATGTCAGTCAATTCGTGTGAGTCTTCTTTAGTGCAGAGGCCGTCCATGTATTTAAGGTAGGCAGCGACGGTGATAATATTCGTTTTGGTAACATCTTGGATCTCGCTCTTTGTGGGAGCGGTCGTCTCTGCGTGACGCACTGCTTTCGCACAACACGTAGCGGATTCCTGTTGTGTTCTCCTAGGCGCCACACTACCCGGAACGCGTTTGCTCGTCCGCGGTTTGTGTACCCGAGCAACGAGGTTTTTGGGGTGGAGGCGTCGACGTTCCTCTTCATCCCGCGAGGCGGAGGGAGGGCGGCGTCGACGGCGTGTCTCGTTCTCCTGCAGCAGCAGCACAGCCGGCGAGCCGACGACGGTTCTGCGCGGCGCGCGTGGTGTGGGGGCTCTCCCAGGGCAGAGACGGGGTCCATTGTTGTCGTTCTTGCTCGTTGTCAAAGTCAAAGTCAACGTCGCTGTAGTAGGACACGGGTCTGGAGACGACACGGCAGGACCGGCGGAGCCAATGTCGAGTTCTCTCCACGTAAGCCACGTCGTTGTCGTCGTTACTGGCGGCGCCACGTCCACGAACTGCTCCACACGTCCACATATGGCACCACGGATGATGGCGCCGCGGACAGGACAACGTGTCGCTCTGCTTTGGAAGGGGACCCTCCTCCAAACGGTGACGCAGACTATTTTTTTTCTTCGTCCCTGGCAGCCATGAACCCGTCGTCGTCTGCAGACCGCCGCTGCCGCCCGATACCCCTGTCTTCTTCTTCTAACTCTAATCTCTCCTCCTCGACGGGCCCTGGCCAGTCATCGTCTGTAGTGGCTGGACGAGCAAAAGAGTCGGAAAAAAAAAAAAAACTGTTGCGTTCGACAAATAAGAAATGGCCCATGGAGTTAAAACATATGCTGGGCCAATCCGCGAGACGCCATCGTGGTGTGGTCAGCGTATGACTCCTCGTCGTCGCTAAGGTCGCCTCTTTGAATTCTGGCTGGGGTAGACAACGACAACTTGAGCATGTGAACAGAAAAAAAAAAAAGCAACTCACCTCAAAGTTGGACTGACTCTTGGGCCAGTCGTCCCAAAATTCCACTTCCTCCTCCGCCGTCGTGAACTCTGGGGTCACTTCGATGTAGGGGATACGAGGGCAGAGAAGGTCTATATCCAAAGACCTAAATATGCACCTCCAAAGGTGGGGTTTGATGACGGGCTGTTGAGTTGGGAGGGGTGAGTAAGGCCGAGTGCGACCTTGGAGGGAGGAAACTCACCAAGGGCTGGTTCTCAGAACTATTCAACTCGCCTAGTGACGAGGATGAGGCAAGCGGAGGAGGAAGTGGACGCGGGCATGGAGGTGTGCGTGGAGGTGGAGGTGGACGGAGGCATCGTCGTCGGTGTGTCGCCCTCCATGTCGGTGTATAGTGTATACACACCGGTATCCTCGGTTGTCCCCTTGCGTGCTGGTGCTTGTGGGCCGTGCAATGATGTAGGTGGGGGGAGAGGAGGCTCGCGTTGGTGCTTCTGGCCGCAGTGCTGCTGCTGCTGCTGCAGCTACTGCAGATACTGATGATGTCGCTGCTGGAGGTGCTTGTACTGCTCCCGCACCCTCCTGGAAATGTCTGGATCAAGGGCATATCTGCCCTTCCACCTGACAGCCTGAAGCTATGGTCAAGCAGGGCCAGAAACAGGAGCAGGAGCCGGGGTAGGCTTAACACACCCAACACATGTTTGCAGAATATATGCAAGCAACTTCCAGGTATGGTATATCACGCAGTGGTGGAGGCTCAAAGCAGTTCCAACACTAGTAGAGTTAGTTTCCTCAGTGTGAAGCCAGCCGAATAAGCCCTCCCCCGCTTATGGGGGCTTAACGGGACATGGGTCCCCATAGCTATATCGTGAACATGTACTACTGATCATTTGTGGTTTGTGCACCTGAGCAACAGGGTTTTTGGGGTGGTGGCAGCAGCAACATTCTTCCTCTTCTTCTTGCAAGGCAGAGGGTGTTGAAATATTTCAACAAGGTGTTGATTCCGGCATCAGTTAAGCGCCGGAGGTAATTAGAGACAGTAATTTTTCGTGTTTTCGTGCGACGTGGCAACAATACCACTCTTTTTGCGCCTCTATTTCCAACAGAGGGGGAGCGGCGTTGGCGGTGTCTTGCTCTTTTGAGTGGCTGCAGCGGCGGCCAGCCGGCACGCCAACAACAGTCCTGCATGGCATGCATGGTGTGGAGGGCTCTCCCAGTGGGAGACGGCGTCAAAGCCGTCATCGTCACCGTCGTCCTTGACCTTGTCCAGATCCCATGTCCTCCTCGCGGTAGCCCCCGTTGTCGTTGTCAAAGTCTTTGGGGTAGGACTGATCAAGGGTGTATGTTGCAGGTCTGGAGATGACGCGGCAGGACGTGCGGAGCCACTGTCGTGTCCTCTCCGCGTAGAACAGGTCGCAGTCGGTGTCGTTGTTCGTTGTCGTTATTACTGAAGCGGCGGCGGCGGCGGAGGAGGAGGAGGAGGAGGAGGAGGAGGAGGTCTGGGGTTCACGAAGTGCAGCCTTTTGGAAATTTTACGATTACTAAGCATTGCGGGCGCCTGAATGCGCGTTGTACTATCAGCTCTCCAATGATCACGATTATTCCTTCGTTACGCCGACACCACGACGCGTACCTGCTGCCCTTGCAAAATTGCCGTTAAAATTCTTCCCCTCACGGTAAAGGAAAGCATAAAACATATCCTCATCGCCCTGAAGGCCAGATTCGATGTAAACCCAATATGTCATGGTCGAAAACAATAATTACTGCTCGTTATCCTATTGTAGAGCTTTTCCGCTATTACCATCAAAGTTTTCCCGGCATGTTCATGTTTTCTAAGCAAACTGAACTATTACTAATATTGGTTCAAAGGCACCTATCAATACGCAAGTCAGCGACATGGAGGCTGCAATCGCAATGAGGCTCTCACAAGTTCTGGACAATTACAGCGTTTAAGCCGGTTATTCTCATCTTGCTTCTCCCTGGAGCATGGCATGGTTCCCCTTTCTCCATAGGCAGAACTGCTGCGAAAGACGATGCCTTTATGCTTGAAATACAGAACTTTACCTCCAGGATTCAGTTGTGAAGCAATCCTGACCGCTAGCCACAAAATGAGATTTATACTTGCGCATTGTTTAAATGATAGACTCAGAATCTCATAGAAAGCTTTACGTAGGGGGTGAATGTTGCCGGAGCCAATCTTGTTGCTGACTCGTTGCAAGACACTCAGGATTCAAAAAATTCACAAGTGTATATCACTAACCTTCTTGCATCGGAGTTCAGAACCCAGTACAATTTAGTCAGTCCACCATCATGGAATGGGAGCTCGCCAACCTTACGTCAATTGGTAGATTAACGATCCCTGCATCTCTGAAACATTACTAGCATACACGGTCCGCAATCAGCGTTGCTACGAGTTGCTAACGAGTCCAAAGTGGAGTCGCTCTAGAACTGCGACACCAGGCGGTTGTAATAGTTGAGAACAATCTAATGATTCCGGATGCATGATGAATGTCAAAGAGCTTCAGCGTTCAGTTGCTGGGTCTGGCAACAATCTGGCAACAAGAAATCCTCCGAGGGCCGTCTGCCATTCGAATTAACAATATTCAAATGCATGTTTGGCGTTGATCGAAAGAGTGCGTCAATTCTGCCGCAAAAGGCCTACATATCACGAATAAATACGTGGCAAAAGTCGTTTGTCGTTATACACCTGGTCGAAAACTGCGGATAAAGTTCCTTATATTCCCAACCTATATTTCATGGGTATGCACCAACTGAAAGTCTAATATATTCCACGGTTGCAGTATTCTGTACAAACAAGAGGAATTTCCCCATGTTGCAGGAAAAGCCAGATGAGAATAGGAGCCTTAAATTATAGCGTACTCGGCTAGAGTAGGTAAAAACCCCGTTTCAATTACAACCTTGATGGCGTTGGCTTCCGTCTTGGACTTGAAAGACCCCTGTAAATCGCGGTTGGAAAAGGCATCAGCATGTGTGGGACACCCTGCTCACCGAGCAAACTTCGATGATGCTATCAGAAAAGGTCTATAAGGAGATAAATAAGCGATGGACATCGTATTGGACATTGCGTGCTTGTGCTTACTATGAAGGCGATGTGCAGGTCAGTAAGATATATTTTGAAGGTTTCCACGGCTGTGGGAGGAAGGGCCATGACTTTATCTTTGTTGGAAACCACGGAAGCAAGCATCATCGTGAAGAGAGGTCCAAGCGTCGTCACATCCCTAATGATGGTGGCGGCATCTGCAGCAACGATTGTGCCTGTATTCTTCAGACACAAGTTAACGCTGAGTACCGAGAGACGGCGTTCCCGTTGCCGATACTTACATACCTTGATTATTGTTGTCGCCTGATAGACAGATGAGACCAAGTATTGAGATATCAATAACAGGTAGGGACCCTCAAGTACTCACATGTTGGACAGAATGCTCCACGGCGAGTCCTTGCACGTAGACCTCCTTAACAGAAAAAAGAAACATAAGTATATGCAATTCGAGGAGAATGTGAATGGCTCATACCGCCGCAGATCCTGATGAGGGCTTCGAAACAAAGATTTGAATCGCAATATTCATGTTTTCCTGTTGGAGCAGATACGTACGTCAACAACTCGCTCACCCGCATGAAACAAAATAGGCGCTTTCTATATCCGTTGCTATGATATTGATTGCTGCTTCAATACCTGCTGGAGTTCTCTCCAGGACGGGGTAGGACCACACAGGGATAGAAACTAGGAAGGTGACGGCGGCGATGAGCAAGTTGACCATGATGAAAATGATCCAGAAAATACTGACTTCTCATGAGAATACAGTATATATAGTCCATGAGTACTACGTACCTTTTACAGGCTTACCCATGCCTTGGTGAGTGCACAGAGGGAATATCGGAGATGGCCACGACCTAAGTTTCGGTTTGTCCCGCATTTCGACAAGTGAATAACCCTTTCAGTTGTATGTGACCCGAAGTCATAATCACCTGCTCACGCCGGCCTCAAAACGGGGTTTCCATCTTCCATTGGTGAATATGGCCCACACCAACTGCTGTCGTAACATGCACCAGAATGACTCTATGTTGAACTCGTTAACATCGTTGACCACGGATCTCGGATGTTGGCGATGTCTCAGAGATGTGAGGATTGTCGGTCTACTAGGCTTGACTGCCCTCGAGGATCCCATGTGACCAGAATGTTACCGTACCTAATGCTGCTACTGGCTCACTGCAAGCTACGATGGGCTCAATAAGTTCATGAACGTATCTTGCTGACCTTGTTGCATCGGAACCAGGAAAGCTAAACAGCACAGCGAGTCCGCTACACTGGCATTCAAATAAGGTTTGAAAGCAAATTTGATAATGTGCTGGTGGTGAGTTGCTTCACTTTGTACATGTCGAAAAACTGAAGGTAAATTTCTGTGTATTCCAACCAAAAAAACCATCGGCTTTCATAGGCTGAGCCGTTTCGGACAGTCCTCCGTACGAAGAAAAGCGGGATCATACTCTGGGAGTAACAAGATGCTGACGACAGGCTTAAAGTTTAGCGTAATCAGCCAGAACTTGTGAAAACCTCGTGGCGGTTGTGGCTTCCATATTCATGACATCCGTACTGATAAGCGCCTGTATATTAACATGAGCAAAAGGAAAAAAGATAGGTTTAGTCAGAAAAAAATATGCTCACCGGAAAAACCCCGTGACAATGAAAAAGCACTACGACAGGGTAATATGTAATGAATAATGAATTTCAGACGCTCGGTCATGGCACTTGTACTTGCAGTGAATCTGGTCTTCATGGTACTGAGAAGATGTATAATGCCTTCCATTACCGAGGGGGAGGGAAGAGTCTTAACGACATCTTCATTGGCATCAAGGGCATCAAGAGTCGCGAAGGCAGTAGCAGGTTTATATGTTCCTAAAGTTCCGACATGGCGGCGGCACCTGCAGCATTGAGGCGCCTGTTCCTGGAGACCAAATTAACACTGAAGAGATGTGCCTAGCGGTAACAGAAATATATCTGAAATACTTCTGCAGCTTGATAGATCAATGATGAGCAGATCATTGAGACATTAACCATGAGGAAAGACTCGCCTTTTGGTATTTAATATATCCTTGTCTTGCGTTTCTAACCCCTTAAAAAAGGAAGATATGAGTGTGTGAGGTTTGATATAAGTTAAATAATTCTCACCAAGAAGGCTTCCGATGAGGAGTTCGAATCTAAAGCAGGTAGTTTAATATCGAAAAGTTGCTGTTAAAGATACACCATGAAAACAAGACAAGACTTTCTGTACTCCTCCCTATGGCCCTAATGGCTGCCACATAATTGGAACAGTTCGCTCCAGAACGGGGGAGGACTACACAGGAAGAGACAATAGCAGAGTAGCAATAACGATGGAATTTGACCATGATGCAGATTGGTACGAGAAATACGGCTGTGATTTCAGGAGAGGGAGAGGACAGTACAGGTTCTTGAAAGGTTTATACGTTGCTCTGCAGAGTCATCTAATGCTTTGGTAAAGAGTTTTCCAAGTCAAGTAGGCGGCAAAAAACCAGAGCTTAAGAAAGAGGACGTTTCTCTTGGTGAGCGATCGTCTAGTAGCATCATCAATCGAATACTAGTGTCGAAAATGGCCATAACCCCGGGCTTCGGTTTCTCCCGCAATTTTCAGTAGCCGAGACCCTAATACGTACTTATACTGATCTTAAAAGGGTTTTAACCCTTCACGCATGAATAAGAATTCGAGGACAACTGCCAAGATCTTCTGGTGATGCTGCAACAATTGCAGGTGTGGATCGTCGATCTACCCCTATACAGGAGTTTACAGTCCTCGCGCAGTGCGACTCGTGATTTCTGCAAAACACATTGCCAAATTCGCTGGCTTCGAAGCAAGAAGTTCAGCAGCCGAGCTTAAATCTATCAAAGCTTTCAGTGAGTGGCCGGCAGGATTGGGACCCATGTCATTCTGGCTACGTGAAGCCCTCGAGGGCAATCCAAATCTATCAGTCAAACCGGGTTTGATAATATGCCGGTGGCCAAAGCAGACCTTGCAGAAAATCCAACGGTGAGATTCTGTGTATGTCGAGCATAGACTCATTGCTTTCACAAACTGCAGAGCTAACATGTTCCACAGAAGTCCTTCCTACGAAGAAGTGGGGAGCCATTCTGTGATTCATGAAAGACAAGATAATTCCAGCAGGCTTAAAAAAGCATCGTGTCCATTTAGAATATATGAAAACTTCCTTGCGGTTACACTCATGTTCCTGGTTACAGTGTTGAAGGGAAGGGTTCCTATGACCACTATTAGCAAAAAACAATTATGAAGAAGAACATGCACGGTGGTATCGGCAAATATGTACAAGGCAAATAATAAGCAACGAACCTTGGATGCTCAACTGGGGCTTACGTCGAAAATGGCGTCCAGGGAAATTAGAAGAAATTTGATGTGTTTCCCACCCACTGGAGGAAGGGTCTTAACAGTATTTCTGGCATAAACAATACCATTGAGACTCGTCAGGACATGAGGTTCGAATGTCTCTGAAATATAGCATCAGGAGCGTAGAGATTGTCTGTTTCCTGGACGTGAACAGTGAAAACAGCACACATGATGTTAATTATTACATAACCCCATTAGACGGTAGCCTAATAACTCAACGAGCGAATCATTGAGACAGTAAAGACAGGCAGAGGCTTACCTTCTGGACAGAATCTGCCACGGCAGGCCTTTTGGGTCTACCTCCTTAAGAAGGAAATACAGGTGTATGTATTTAAGATTTTTTATATCAATTTTGTAGTTGAGGTAACCTGAAGGATTACCACCTTGACGGTTTTCGGTGGACATCGAGGGACTCGATACGAGGCATGTTATATCCACATTCATGTTTGCCTGTTGCATGTCTCTCAACCACATAACAAGGAAAACGAGACTCTATACCCTCCTTTCTGTCTTGGGTAGCTGATTCCCCGTTATAGTGTGCTTCAGGAGGGTTGGGGACCACACGGCAGGGATAGAAAATAAGAGGATAGCCACTTGACCATAATAAATGGAAATATGACAACATGACTGGATTTTCAGGCGAGGACAGCGTAGGTTGTGTGAGTATTGAATGCTAATCTATAGACTCATCTCGTGTCTTTGACGGGGAGCTTGCTAAGCCAAGTAATAAATGGGCAAAAGCAACACTCAGCGTCCAGAATGGATAGAGAATAAAGGAATTAGAGCTGAGGAGGAGGAGGAGGAGGAGGAGGATTCTCTTCATAGGTGATGACCTGTTGGAGAAATCGCAAATACACCGTATCGGGGCTGGTCGCACAGTCCTGGGCTTTAGTTTATCGCACATATTAACAGATTGGGGAGAACCAGCTTATGTATAATCCTTTCCTCTTGGAACACCTATACCGTATACTGAAGGCGGTTTCAACCTTCCACAACAAATGAGCTCCAGTTATGCGCAACATCCGCTTGTGCTATCTTAACAATTACTTGTTCGCCATAACGACTATGCATAATAGCAATCATACTATCGCCTCCTTGCTTTACAGTAAGGCTAGTGCTCTGCAGATGATATACATGTCACAATGGGATGCACCCGTTGGCCACGATTGCTTTACTCTATAGTTGGTGAAATCCGAGTTAAATGATTCCGTTTATTTTAGACGTAAAGTCACTGTGGTTTATAGCATTCCTTTCTAGGGAAGGGAACCATCTCATATTCCAGGGAAAGCGAGATGATAACAGCAGGCTCAGCTGTCATTGCTGAAACGAACCAGGATAGCCGAAAGCCCCATGATGAACATGCATACCGTGAAAACCCCAGCGGTGATATTGAAAAAGTTCTAGAGAGGAAAGTAAACAACAAACTTGGATGCTCGGCCGTGACATTCGTGCATGCCTCGAGATTGTTCCTCAGAGAAGTGAGAAAAAATACAAAGACTTCCTTTACCGCAGAGGGAAGAGTCTTAAAATCACCTATAGAATTAAGGGCATTGAAAGTCGCCGAGACAATAGCTTTGAGTGATTCAAACGATTCGATGACGTCGGTGGAATCAGCAGCTCCGAGTTGTCCTGTTTCCTGAATATGAGGTTAATACTAAAAGACAGAATACCTAATTTCAATAGTGATATACCTGAAATACGTTTGTAGCCTAATAACTCAATGAGCGGAATATTGAGATGTTAGCCATCGGCGGAGACTCACATTTTGATAGCACCTGATACGTTGCCACATTTCACATCAATATCCTTAGAAAGGAAAATATAAGTGTATGTGGTTTGAAGTAACCTAAATAATTCCTACCCCGGCAGCTTGCTTTGATGGCTGCGATCCGAAGGCTGTTATACCAAGATTATACCTGTTGGTTGGAACAGTGATGTCAGCTGTCGCTCAAGCGCACGAAAAAAATATGGCTTGCTAGATACCTACCTCCCTACGCTCTGTATAGCTGCCTTGATTTCTGCGACAGTTGCTCGTCCCACAATGGTCGAGGACCATACGGGGAGAAAGAATACGAGGGCAGCGATAATTATGAGGTTTACCATGGAAAAGATGAAAGATACAACTAGAAGCTTAGGAGGCGAGGGGTTTTATACTGTTTCGTAGACGACTTGACATGGCGAAGATCCCGAGTACCTGATCGAGAAAACATGCGGAAAAAGCTAAAAGTCCGCAGTATTTAATTTTGGAAGGCCTAAGGAGAAATGTCTCTCTTGACAAGCCATGAATAAAAGTTCATTGCCTCACGAGGAGAAACAGCACAGGCGGAATTGTCGGAAATGGCCATGGCCCCAGACTTCGGCTTGCTCCGCGTTTCAACAAGTGATTAATCTTTCATTTGCAAGTACCACGAGTTCATAATATTTTCCCTGCTTATACTGGCCTTAAACTAGGGTTTCTCCACATATGAACGACACTCAGCTCGAGTACGCACAACTATTACGAACACCTGCTGGTGCTGCCGCAACAATTACTCGCATCCGCCAGAATGACTATGATCTCCCCACGTTGAACTTTGTGGCATCGTTGACTGCGGATCCCGAATGTTGGCGATGTCTCAGAGATGCAGGAATCGTCGATCTACTCCTCGACATGATTTTACAGATGCCGCATAGCGCAACTGACGGTCAACCTGTGCGTTGCCCATCTGACAAGATTGAGCCTAGTTGCGGAAGGTGAAACGTATTGTTGGCAGCCTTTTCCATTATGGGCTCTACCCCTTCAAGGACTCTTTAATGGCCTGGTAGGTATACAGCGCAGTCCTAAGGCTTTCCAAGGGTCAGAGAACCGCGAAGCAACTTTGAAGATACTCAAGACATCACCCGCTATATGTCGTCATCTATATGAAGGGAAAGACGTCCTCTGTGGCTCTGAGAAACACGCAGATGACCTTCGACGTTCGGTCATTCTATGGATTCAGGCTATCTGGACTGGAGTGGCTATGCTGAGCTTGGCTGAGGTCCGAAGGTAACTCAATAATACTATTTCTCGGATGAGAAGTCTTACAGGAATGATCGTGTATAAGGGAACTCAAGGACGCCCACATCATTGACCTTTCGACTTGGTGCTGGTTATTTGCGTCCTCCAGTGAGCTTTGTTCCAAAGCATCCATCGCACTCGCGGATGTCTTGGAACAGCCTCAGTCTACAAGAGAAGACTACGATCGAGTCGTCGCTTCAGCGGGCTCCTACGACCATCTAATTAAGAAGTATCACCGTATATTTCAAGAAAATGGCGTTCTCGATGAATATTTAGCAAATAATATGAGTATGCTAACGGGCTTCACCGGTCAGACAGTGCACATTGAGTTGGCGCGACGATTTGCGAGATTGAAGATGCATCACGAAGTTGTGGCTGCCCTCCGACGTCAGTTGGCTCGTCCACTTGATGCCGAAGAAGCATGGCGCGTGCTGGAATATTCTGGGATGCTCATCGTGTAAAGTCGCGACGTTGATTTTTTCGAAATGTTTTCTTTACTGATTTATACTGTTGATAGAAACATTACAAACGAGGCTGCTTCCCCAACAGACGAACTCACAGACTTGATAGTCCATTACTCATTGATTCCCCTCCTGGGAGTTGTATTACTGCGATGTGTGCATGCATCTAAACAGTGTATGCCAGTCCTTCGTTCGGCTCTTGATATATATTTTATTAACTCATTAACTAGCGGCATCCTGGTCGTCCCTCATAACCTTGCTCAAGCACACCTGCACTTGCACTTCACAATCCTGCCGCGTCCGCACCTCCCCGTCATATGTCTCCGCCCTCCGCCCACACCTTTCCTGGCGCTGGTGGCCCACCCTCAAGCGGATGCAGCTTTCGAAATCGGAGTCCTCAACCAAACTCCAGAGCGAGTGGACCATCCTTGGACGCATGGCGGGCCTCCAAGAAGCTACTGAGCGGAAAAAGCACGAACTTGGTGAGGGGGTGCTAGGGTGTTGGTGGGTGGAGTGTGTGGCCCTGGTAGAGCCGTCTGATCCCGCTCTCAACGCGGGTCTGCGAAAATGTTCAGGCTGTAAGAAAGCCCTCTACTGTACAAGTGATTGTCAAAACAGGTGAGTGTGTGCCTTTGAGGACCAAAGCAATTTTCAGGCTAAGGGGGAAGCGCTAGGGACTGGAAGGAACATAAGAAACAGTGTAAAGTTTGGAAAATGGCAATCGCCCCGGGCTGACAATTGCAACCGTCGCGATAACCAGAAGGAGTCGAAGCTGTGGACATCTTGACCTTCAAGCCTAGAGAGGCAAGCGTGTCTGATCGATCGTGTGTCGCAAACAGATGTCCAGGCTTTGCTATCGAAGCCAAATGAATGGCATTCAGATGTAAAGTTATGCTTCGCGAATAACCTTAATTAGAGCAAATATAGACCATCCTGTGAGCGGCGAGTTGATAGTCATGAACACGAAGGATTGTTTGCAAACAGCCGCGAGAGAGTCACATGCCTGATTCAGAAGAAACAACGCAGCTTCTAATCTTGCTGCGCCTACCACAAGTTCATGTGCTCGCATGGAAGGCTCCGTGGAGGATATGGTCACAGGACATAACGTTTTTTCATCTTCAGTTCACATGGAAATCCCATGATGGCCGATGATATCGGTAGACTGCGGCCCAGCACCGAAAGGCTGTACGAGGGAAGAACATGACGAAATAGGTCCCACTATAAGAAACTATAGTACTTTCCACAGGAATCTATTTGAAATATCGGCAAGCCTATCTAGATCTACAAATTCTCTTGGCTAGAATGAGCTAGCATCTCAGTAATTGAAAATGCACAAAGGCCGATTTTAGAGCATCAGAGGGCCCTGTCAAATGCATCGCATCCATCGATGGCGAGGCACTCGTGATCAAGGCGAAAATAACAAGGATGGGATAAATCAGGACCAGAGACAACGTACAGGTTAGCTAAACCATCATGTTTTGAGATTACCCGGGACGCGTATCCAAACCCCTGGGTGTTAAAGTGTACACTCATAGAAGGGTCAATGATGTCTCTAGAACACTCATTAGATTCACTTCTAGACTAATGCAGAAAGTGACTGCTCACCATTGACTTACCACGTCTCGTTTTTGTGTGTTATATATCTCTAGACGCGTAAAGCGTGACTTTGCTTGCGGCAGTCCGTGGTTTACCTTTGACCTTCCGTAACAGTGTAGAAACACCGAAGCACAGAACAGCCACGTATTGTCATTCGAGGACTGTTTTATGTGATTTTTACCAGACTTACGATGATGCTGCCTGGAAGTCGAACAATGGTCATATGTTCTGGATGATCGATCAGAGAATAACGATGGAGGTGAGTGGATATGAAAATGGCTATAGTTGGTACCGTTTTTCCGAATAAAATTTTGATAGTTATCTTGGTTACTTCCCCGCTCTCCTCCCGGGAGCTCCACTGTGAGTTGTAACTAGAAGAGAGTCGAAGGATGTCGGAGAATTTTATTTGTGGGAGACAACATCACAGACCACGGATGCCAGCAGAGATAGTTGAAAAGCAATATTTCCGGGGCGCACCGCAAGTAACATATGGAGAAAATGAACAAATAGATAAGAATAGTAGCTAATGGAACCATCGTTACCTTGGACGCACGACAAGTTAGAGGAAATTGAAACAAATGGTGTAACAGAGTTTAGAACCAGATAAACAGGTTTGAAAATTAGCGACCCGAGATACAATCACGTCATCCGAAAATTTCTGAGAGCCAGGGAGGTAGGGAGGTAAATACGCGTGGCAGCTATGGGGTTCGTCAGTACTGGATAGTAAGTGCGCATTTTATAGGATTGATGAACCTGATATTCCCCCCTTTCGAGGGCTCACCATGTACCAGCGCGCCATCAGTTATACACCCGAGAGATAGAAGAATTGGTCATTCTGCGAGGGGTTTTAGAATCTAATTTCATAAATAGATAAGACTTGATACATATCAGTAGAACAGAGGCTCAAGAGCTGGAAGAAATATCTGCCTCAATGTTATGGATTTGTATTAATCATCCAAAAATTATAATAGTTGTCGTTGAATATCGAGTCCGGGGATGGCACTATAAAAAGAAATATAAAACGTATGCAATGTCTCGCATGCTTACTGTCAGCTGGCGGATTTTCATATACCCTCATGTTCTCAATTTATGCCCTCCTGCCGCACGCAGACCGCTGAGCAATAAAAATTTGCTGTGAGACACGCAGGGATGATAGTGAAACAATATTGTTGCATATGTCGTTAACGGCTCAGCTTTTATATATGTAAAAAAGAAAAGTAGAGTCGTAAAGCTCCGACTCGGGGCCCGACTCCGGCCGGTCTTTTCTCAAATGCCCCGTCTCGGCGCTATGCTGGATAATTAAACACCTGGGCGACAAGATGTTATTTACCATATTTTTCTCTGTTTTCTCCCTCATAGACGACTAGAGCAGGCTTGCCGGCAGCGTCTTTGCTGCAAGAACCATCCATCTGTCTTGGATCCCGCTACTGTGCCACATAGACTAGACGGCATGGACCATCCTGTCCCCCCGGAAATAATTCGAGAGGTGGGTATCATCATAACAGCTGCCGCTTGATCTACGACTCAAAGCTTATTTACACCGATAGAGCGAGTTTCCCCTCTGTTAACGCTACCTCATTCACGAAACTCACGCTCCTCCAGTTTTCATCTATTCCGCACACTTGCGTTCTCAAGCACTACGGCTATCACTCGTCTGCAAACAGGCCAACGCCTGGCTCGTTCGCATCCTCTACCATACCGTCGCATTTTCAACACGACGCAACCTGCTAAAATTCGGAGCTTCCATCGCCAACCGCCCCGAGCTCGGGGAGCACATCAAGAGTCTCTACATCGGCTCGGCTGACCTCTCGACCTCGACCTTTGGCACCTTTGCCTGGGTTGACGAGTGTCTCGCGGCCGTCCACCGTCTTCTCGCTCACAGCCCCAATATCGAGCATCTTGCCCTCGTCAACCTCCCGCCAAGCAACTGGCACTCCATCGAGGAGCGTCTCCCGCCTCACCTCAAAACCCTCGCAGTAGGCCCGTCATATGGCTTGCTCGGGATCAACGTCTCACACAAGAACCTGGAGCGATTTTACTACGCAGATACGATCCTGCAGGCAGGAGAGCTCGCGCGGATCGCCGAACTCCCCTCTCTTACCCATTTCCGGTGGCGCTCCCCACTTCGCTTCGATGACGTCGTGTATGAGCAGCTCAAGATCCTCTTATCGTCGCTGTCACTTAGGAGGCTGCATGTCACATTGTATGGCACGGAAGGGGATATGATGGCCTTGTACAAGGACGCATATGAGGAGCTAGTTGCGGATAATCGGCTTACGATCGTGTGCGATCCGGTGTATGAGGGAAGTCGCGAGTGGATATCACAATTCAATGAAGAGTGGACAGAGGTGGAAGTATGATTGCGTGACGTTGGTCATCATCCAAGCGGCAGGCTCGGAACTACAAGCTTATAATCTCTGTAATCTTACTAAAGTGTCACTGTAATGCGATCCCATAGATTTGTACACCTGTTGATGTCCCTCTTCCTATCTCTCGTCGACTACCTCCCACATACGTGGCATCAGCATAGGCCGCAGCCCGACTATTTTGATGCAGGCAGCATGCTCGTTCAAGGGATTCGACATGCATAGCCCATCCCATCCAGAACAAGCATTTCGCCCGGTCGTATGATTTACAACATAAACAAAGAGCAAAAAGAAAAAAAAAAGTATATAGATCATTTCATTACACTTCATGTGCAGGTGTGCATGTATACAGATACCCAGAGAGCGTAGAAGTGTATAGCAAACTGGCCATTGGTCATTGCGACGACTTCTCGTCGAGCGAGCTCTTGTGCGTGTCTGCGAGACCTGCAGCTGCAGCTGCCTTGCTGAATACGTGCTGTACGCCACCATCGCTATCGAAGATACTGCGAAAAGGGGGAATGGAAAATGAGTGACAAGGAAGGGTAGGATAGTTGGGAGGGAGTGTGACGTACACAGAAGTCTCCTCCAGAGTGTGGTTCCGAGTCTCCACGATGAAGAGGTAGCAGAACACGAGCTCGAATAAGAGCCAGACGTCGTACACGATATAGTACTTCCACCCTATTGCACCAAGCGCAATTGGGTTCACATATCTGCAATCACATTCACTGGTATCAGCACAGCGCATACCGGAGGATCCAAAGAGGACTAGTACTGACTGGTTGAAAACGATAGCAGCAGTGATCGTGAAGTTGAAGATATTGAACCCCTTCGCGCGGATGGGGTACGGCAAAATCTCCACGGAATAACTCACGATCAGGGGTGTGAACGCAATATCATATGATGCATAGAACAAAAATATAAACGCAATGACTGCGTGCGCTGCGGCCTGTGAGCCGTCGATGTTGAACCTCGCGGTACATATGGTTTGCAGCGAGAAGAAGAGAAGCATGCCAGTGCAAGAGATGATGAAGAGCTTGCGACGCCCGGCACGGTCGCAGAGGAAGGCAGACCCGAGGGCCCAGGTGAGGTTCCAGATTTGGAGAATGCCGTTGATGAGGAGCTGGATCGTCGTGTTCGTGATACCAATTGTGTTGAAAACGGCATGGAGGTAATAGGAAACGAGACCGTTGCCACTCCACTGCGGATGAGTGGTTTAGTTGATTGGATTTTAGCACGTGAGGGGTACGGACCTGGGAGAAAAAGGCAAGGGCGATGATGATCCGCATGCGACGCCTGTTTCCGGGTGTCGTGAAGAGACTTTTGTAGCCCACGTTAGCTGAGAGCCTGTCAAGACGGAGTGCTTCTTGAATTTCCGCAAACTCGAATTCTACGAGGGGGTCTTGCCTACGCGCATATATTCGTCAATAGGGAAGGATACCGAATTAAGGGAGATGGCGGACTCATTTCCATTTGCATGGTAGTAAGCGAGAATTTTAAGTGCCTCCTCATCGCGGCCCTTGCTTATTAGCCAACGGGGGGATTCGGGCACGAACCAGATGAGAAAAACTTGAAAAACAGAGGGGAGGGCTTGCAGGGCGGAGGGGATACGCCATGACCATGAGTTGGTGATGTAGAACGTTCCAAAAGTCTGAAGATGTAGCTGTCAGTGATTCTGGTTAAGGACACGGGTGTTTTAGCTTACTGTCCACGCGGCGCTGGAAGTTTAAGAAGCAAAGGGATTCAGGGACGATAACGATTGGGGTCACATGCTAGGACGAGGTGCTACGTACACGATAGAGCCGGAGTACCTAAAGACGATATCATGAGCTCATAAGCAAGGCTGAGCTTTCGTTCTTTCACATACCAGAGGGTATTGTAGGATGACGTCAGCTGCGCACGGTGTGTTGGGTAAGCAATCTCAGTCACGACTGATTACGGGCCGTTTATCAGAAGCTCATCAGGTGGCGAACTAGCGAAAAGAAAAAAACGTACGTAAAGGGGCTGCATTAGTTCCAAATGTCAGGCCGAAGCCCACTAGAAATAGGATTAAACCAGGTGCAGTCGATTAAGAAGCATTCACACGCACTCAGGAACCTAAAAAGAAAACGTGTCAATTGGCTGTGAGGTCTGTGTGTGGAAGGCGAGCGAACCGTGCTCCGATGAACATGCCCAGGCTCTGGGCGGCAGTTTGAAGAATAGCACCGATGACCACTGTAGCGATGATGGTTGATGAGGCTCGCAAAAGAGTGATGGAATGGAAGCACGACGAACTGATCACAGCGCCCAGGAATATAGCTTTCCGCCGACCGGCCCAATCCGTGAGGTATGGAGCAAAAGGCAGTCCAGCTAGACCACCAATATTCTAGATATGCAGAATGAGGAATCTGAAGTAAGGAATGGCAAAATGTGCATGCCTGGATAGCGTTGAAGAGACCAAGCTGGGCAGGGACTGATCAGAAAGAGAGGAGTGAGTGGTTAGAGTGTTGTTGCATACAGTTGATCCTGAGGGATTGTGGAAGTCTTGTTCAAAGACGTTGAGACTAAGAAGACCGTCTATGGCGCATATAAGTGAGATGACAGGTGAGAGAGAGAAAAGACAGTGTCGTACTCATCATGCTGCCATCGTAACCGTTGGAGTATGCTGTAATGACCCTAGAAATGAGCAGTGAGAGATATAGCCTACGTCCTGGGTGCCGTGTGATCTCACAAGAGGAAGATCCATCCGTTCAAGGCAATAAGACCTGCACGAGTTGAAAGTGAGTGGATGCCTCAGAATTTTGGGACAGGACGTACGTCTGTTTTTGTACCATGGACGGGGATCGGCTGAAATATAAGTGGAGTGAGTAACAATAAACAGCATTGTATGCGAGAGCACGGACCAAGGTGAGTATACCCAGCATGGCGGTCAGAAACTGCACCAGCACCGGCGACCATGACTGACTACGCAGTGGGGAGAGAGTACTGAAAAGACGGGACGTCCTGGGAGAAGAATGCATTGTTCCAGCTTATAACCAATAGCGGTGGGTACGAGAACGGGTCGACTCCGGTAAAACTTGTAATGCAGCGCGTGACAACATTAGCGCGTGACCTGGCAATCATCTTTGCTTGTGACATGGTCACATCAAATAAATCCAATGAGGAAATTTGGGGCAAAATCGCTGTGGAAGAAAACAGGGGGTCAACTAGACCCTTTACAATCCACCTGATCCCTTCCCTGCGCCAGCTGGAATAGTTTGCCCTCCCGAATGTCACGTCTCACATCAGCTGTTCTGGGCGTCCTTGCACCTGTCATCTGGCCATCCTCCTTGTTTACAGTTCACTTCTTCTCCTTATCAGCCTTTCGGGTGCCGTTCTGTCTGTTTTCAGGCCGTATTCTTACTCCTAGGTGTCGTCTTCTTCCCGCAAAGGTTCGGGCGCTCTTTTTACCGGATCTAGGCTATCTTGTACTCCCGACTGAGAGCTGAGGGCCAATGACTGAAGACTACTGTTCTGCATCTCCGGACACTCTCTAAAATCTCTCGTTCGCTGCACGTGTTCAGCAGCATCTTTCTCAAGTAATCGGACGCAGCCGCCAATCACTGAGCAAGCCCATGTGTTCAGAAACCTGTTGGTAACTGGAGGACCATTACTTTGTCCAATCTTGGTCTAATGCTCGGTTTACTTGTATCGCGCGCCTCTAAAGGTACTCCGATGTTATTGCGCGTGTAAGGATCCAGGGCTTTTGAATTGAGCGTTCGCTGATCCAGGGTAGTTTTGCGTGATCAAGAAGCGCTGGCCAAGCATCATATTTCCAATTTCACTGGTGATTGGTGTGTAGATCATTGCCCCCAGGTCTCGCTCAGACGTTCCTCCCGATCTCAAGAATGTTCGCACATACTGAATTACCATAGCGCATGAAACAGGTAGTGCTACCGATGACAAAAGCTTATTACATGCATCATTCTGTGTATCCATATGTTTACCGTGTGCCCACTCAAACAAATGTTCCAAGAAATGCAGTACTGTCGTAATGAGGAAACCCGATGCGAATCGTGAAACATGTAAGAGAACTAAAGGAGCCAGCAAAAAAAAAAGAAGAACAAAACCCTAGCGTGACCCATGCTCCTGAGGCAGAATGTCATCGTATCGCCTTAAAATCTCATTAGCTGCCGGTTTATGCACCTGCGAGGGGTTAGTGCTCGTTGTTCCTCGTGCTTGCGTAGCTCTTGTTGTCTCCCCTCCGATGGAATGTCTCGCCGAAGCTGTTCCCTTCCTCACAAATCCCCAGCTATTTGCCAGACTTGCCAGTGCTCCCTGGGCAGGCCCATGCGACGAATGCGTCCGATTATTCTCCACTCCAGCGAGGGAGGACAGCCGATTTGACCCATGTGTAGATGCGGACGTCGTTCTGCGACGTGCGTGCAAAACATTTGATAAGCCCTTGTTCGGTGAGCCTTCTGGACTAGGTGTTGCCGGACGTTGCGGTGCTAGCTCACCGCGGGCACGGCCCGATATCCCAGAGACTGGCATGGAGACGTTGGGGTCTGTGAGTGCGGTCGTTGGTGAGGCTTTCGCGGGGGAAGACGACAGCGTGAAGGGGTGACGGCTAGAGAAAATGCTGGAAGTTGATGGGCGGGATGACGATGAAGATCTTCGTGATGCGGAGTGGAGAGCCGATGTTGCCGACTTTGGGGAGGGTTGGACTGGTGACTGGCTAGCAGTGAGTGGTGATGGTGGCTGTGGACGTGAAGGGCCTGCCAGGGGTGAGGAAGGCGCGTATGACGAGGCAACGGGGGTCGGGTCGGGTCGTGCATGTGCCGGGGTGGTGAGGGGTGGAGATGGCTGTGAATAAGAAGGTCCCGCGAGTGGGGAAGAAGGGCGAGCGTGAGAGATAGGTGTACCAGCTAGCGGGGATGATGGACGGGAGTGAGGAGGGCTCACGAACGACGAGGAATGGCGCTTATGGGTTCGCCCAGCAAGGGATGAGATGGGTCGTGTTAGCGGCGACGGCGGTCGGGCAAGTAACGACGAAGATTGCGCAAGGGGTGAAGAAGGCCGCGCGAGGGGTGAGGTAGGTCGACTGTGGGATGATCGAGGTGGTGATGGGGATGCGGTTTCCGTGACTTCCTCAATTGGCGGTGTGCCCTGCGCAAGCAGCCGCGACAAGGAGGAAGGGTGTGAGGCAGGGGCGGAGTGAGTCCGTTGCCGAGGGCCAAATTGTTGCGACACTTGAGATGGTGCTCCGATCTTTGAAAGCGACGGAGGGCCAGATGTTGATGCTTCTGCAGGTACCTCTGGAGAGTCTGGTATCGCCGCCGTAGGGGGATCAAAAGGCTCTTCCACGGCGCTTGGCTTTGGCGGTGATTGCTTTCGTCGCGGGCTGGATTGCGTCCAGCCTTCTACTTGGAGCATGAAGAACTTAGTTCCATCACCCAGTCCGTAAGGGTTACTGTTGGGATCCTAGGCGACAGTCAGTCCATTGTGAGACGTATTGGCATCCACGCTCACCCGAATAGAAGCGACTTGCTCTGTGATAGAAGTGATACGGGCAACAATCCATTCTCGAGCTTTCAATTGTTCTGCGAGACTACCGGTGGCCTGCAGGAAGTAATGTGGAAATGACACTAGGCACAACGTCAGGCACAACCTTATGAGTGGACATATAGTTGCTCACCATTGAATGCCGCCCATGGCTTCGAAATAGAATTTCGCGTGGGTAAAAATAGCGCCAAATCTCCCTTTGCAAAGTTTCGAAATGATATCTTTCCTTTGGCCCGATCGCGGTATTCTTTGCACTGCTTCTGCCACTTGCGGATCGTAGACCCCATCTTTGCAATTATGTCGTTGAATGTCGAGAAATCGTACTCTGACAAAATACGAAGGGCGCCAGCGAGGTCATCTGGATTAATCGGTGGTGGCTCGACGTATGGTCTGAGCAAAGTCGTCGAATCAGCGAGATTGGCGAGAGACTTTGATATCGACGGTGATGCTTGCGCCGCAGCGAATGCCTTGCAATGGGAGTCTCGGAAGGCAGTTGCAACATACAGCAGATCCTTTGCCAGTCGTTCAAAATCATCCAGACGCGTCTGGTAACCAGAGACTACATCTTCTGCGGACCGTAGATCCCTAGTGAGGGTATCCTCGACATTCCGTGCGCGATGTAGCTCATGCTCCGTACGCTGGAGCTCCTCGCGTAACCCCGCGATGTCCGCACTCAAAACATCGAGTTCCGCTTTCGACTCCTTGAGCTGACGCTCCGTGTTCTGCATAATGGCTCTCGTCTCGAATAACTGGTGTTCGAGGACTGCCCGATCTCCATCAGCCTCTGCGATTATATCCCGAAGCACTCTGTCAGCCTCCAAGGCCTGGGCGCGAAGACGCCGATCCTTGTCTTCCAGCGCCTGGTTTAATTCTTGCTTGCCGTCATTGACTTCCCCGCGTGCTGCTGAGAGTTGACTCTCCAGATTCTTCTCCCGCAGACGTGCGTCCTCAAGGCTTCGAGATATCAGTTCCTTCTCTGAAATAAGGGTCATCACCTTCCCTGAGGCCTCCATCTCGAGTCGTTTGGCCTCTTGACAATCAGCCGTCACCCTTGCAAGTTCCTGGCGCATATCATCAAAAACCTTTGCCTGCTCGGCGGAACGAACCTCAGCCTCGGATAGCGCGTTCCGCTGGCTCTCTACATTAGCCAAAAGCTGAGCTTCCCGATCTTCAAGTACGTGACGGACAAGTGTATTGTTCTCATTCTGTGTCTGCTCATGATGGAGCTCGTCCCCTAGCTGCTGAGCACGCTTCCTCTCTTGAGATGTTTGCTCTTGTGCGTTGCGCAGCTCTGAATGAAGACGGTCGATCTCAGCTTGTAACAGTTGACGGTCTTCTCTAAATTGTCGCTCTTGTTCACCCTTTGCATCCTGCAGCTCGTGCAGTTGTTCCGCGAGCTCTTGGAATTCGCCGTCAGTGTGATCAGTCGCTGGTAAACCTATCAATATGGCATCACCATGGAAAAGGATGCGGTATACCTTGTCTTTTGTGAGAAGCAACTCGTGAGGCAGAAAAGACTTGGTGAACACAAGCATTAATGAACTTCCGGACGTCTCAACTCCAAAAACGTACTCGTTTTCTCGGCCATTTTATCAAATGTCGTCTCCAAGTGATCCATCCTATTGATAAGTTTCTCCAGAGCAGATCGCGTTTCTCTCAATGGCTTATGATCAGAGTCTTCGTTCAGCTCGCTTACTCCATGCGACTCTTCTATCTTATCCACTTCATTTAGGAGGGCTTTATAAGGAAACAAGTAAGTAGGTATGACATAGAAGGCCACAGGCAGACTCACTCATCAGGTCGTCCCGCTCTATGGAATAAGCAGAGTTGTTAAGTCCCGTTGAGGTGATCTCCATTGCAGGTACACAATCATCCATGCCTTTGGCGTCGAAAGGTAACTGGCCGTGAACTTCGCCGCGATAGATTTGCCTTCGTTTTCTCTCGCTAGACCTATGGAGGGTGTTGGAACGCTATGAGCGACTAAGAAAACATGAAAGTTTCACGTACGACAGCTTTGCCATTACCTCTGCGATGGTCTGCGCCCTCTGAGAGAAAAACCGTGCTAGGATAATTGTGAGTACGGTATGGAAAGCCGTACATGATACATTAATGACGCACAAAACTCCTTACGCCGCACGATTTCTACAAGAGTTGCCCCATAAGCGTATAACATATTGTGCAAACGTTGAATATGTGCAAAGTTTGTTTTTGCACGAAAATCAGATTGGAGAGAACTCAGTATCTGAGGCAACAACACGAGATCATTGTTGAGGTGTGAAATGTGCCTCAATGCTCGTATGCACAATGCAGTGGACTTGTTCTATAAATATTTAAAAAAAAGGTCAAGAAAAGTTCCCTGGGTCAAGATCACTGCACACCTTGAAATCCACAATAAGTTGGACCTCATCACGAAGAGCCGCGTCAAGCCTCCTGAGTTCTATGCAGGACATGTCAGTTACAAGTCGAGGGGGGAGGAGTCTCACTTACCGGCAAGTAATTCGGCTTCATCTGTCCGTGGTTCTGTTCCGAGCGATCTCGTCATCAAGATATCACCCGCGACTAGAACATCCATTACCTTGTAATTGAGCCCTCATGTCAGTTATTTGCTCCAGCGTCTCCTGTGAACGGGTTGTACACAGCTCTGCTTCCTCTACCAGCCTAGCATCGACTGTTGAAAACCAGTATGGAAAAATCTTATGATCAGACACTTACCCAGAATTCACGATGGAATTCCTGATAGCATCAGCACCGGATGAGAGACGAGCCATAGACTCTTCGGCAACATCAAATCGTCCTCTGAGTTCATCTAGGTCGGACCTTTAGGGCTTAAATCATAAATAGTCTATCAAGAGGTGACATACTGTGCGTTTTAGCACATGCATCACCGACCTGCCGCATCTTCACGTTCGAGACATAATCTCCCAAGGTTCTAGCCTTCTCACCCGCCTCTACTGCTTTCCGGACCGATGGGGACAGAAATTCCGGGTGTATTTTGATCTTGCTGATAACTTCTAAATCAAGTTCGAGACCCTGCAGAAGGTGAGCTTGCTTCTCCAGCTCGCGTCGCCCATTCCCCGCAAAACTTTGGAAAACATCCGAGATAGAGAGTACATGGAGGTCGAGACTCGTCGAAGCTATGCGCAACGCCTCATGTTGCACGTGAAGGGTATTGAAGATACGAACGATGCTGTCATAATGCACAACCGCCGCGTTCGCGAGGGTGTCGATGTTTCTTAAGTCATTAGCTGCCCATGTCGCACTGGTCAGTCATAATATTCATCCCATGAGATATGCATGACACACCGAAAACTTCTGGATGCAATGAGGGTTCAACTTGCAGCTTAAGCAAGACATCCTCCAACTCGTAATCAAGATAATGTTTGTTGAAGACGAATATAGTCTGGACTTGTGATTAAATAGATGAATAAACATAAGGATGGCACTATACCTGATCCACAGCGCCTGCCAGCTCTCGGATGTTCTCGTCCCTGAGTCTGCGTCCATCTGAGAGATACGCAAGAACAGCAGCTTCCTCTACTCCCGTCACTTCATGCAGAAATCGTTCAAGGCTTCCAGATCTTCGTTCCGAATAAGATTAAAGCTCGGACGTCTTAGATGACGACTTACTTCTCGATATCCTGGAGTGTTTTGTTTACCTGCGAGAGTTTAGCTCAATAGGAGTCAGTAGAAAGGTGGACTTGCCGGAAACGCTTCTCCATCCTCTGCCCTGTAAATCTGCATAACCTGATTATCCTGTACCGCCACACCCTGAAGTATGTCAAACCCCCGAATGCGTTATCCTGCCTCGTTGGAGATTGTGGCGTTGTGGTGTGGCTTGCGTAAGCGAAACCCTGGCCTATCCCGCGTTTTCAAATATGAGCTACGCCGCGGCCGAAGGCCGCCGCTACAAGCAAGGTGGCTTGGCCACATGGCGAATCCTCGCTGTGCTCAGCTTTGTTGAGCCTTTCAGCTATACCATCCAGCCATTTATTCTCTTCATTTTTTATTTTTTATTTCATTTCATTATTCCTCAACTCTAATCAGTTTGCCTATAAATAAAGTTTCCAAGTAAAATCTCCATCTCTGTCTTCCAAATAATCTTCATCAATCTCATGACATCTCATACTACCAAAAAAAAATTAGTCCAGCAACCCTAAGTAGTACATCCTTTCCCAACCAAAGTCTCATTCCAGACACATTCCAGAACACTGAGAGTATTTAAAAAACAATGGCCAGCTGTTTGCTTGGGGGTTATACTTGGGTATTATTTAGAAACACTTGGGATTCAGAGCCTCAGAAAATCCAATTCATGTTTGTCTACTTTTATCATTAGTATATTGGTCTTTATTCTTGTATTCCCAATTGTTAAATGCTGGGTTCTACTGAAATTAAATGACATGACAGGTGATCAATGACAGTTCTGGAGTGTGTCACTTAATGGAGATATGTTCCAGAGGTTCCAGTAGAGAAAGACTTGGTTTAACTTTAATCAACTCAGCATTCTGTCCTTGTATTTTGGGGATTCAAGTGGTCAGAAAAATGGAAGAGCCAGGAGCTCAATGTGGGTGGTAGTGGACAGAGGAGTGAGAGAATGGAAGAGAATGATGGGTATATTAAGTCAATATCAGAACTGAGGGACTAGGTAAACTATGGGTTCATATACTGGGGATGCTGGAGATTAGACTTACGGAGAACAAATAAAAATAGTATGTGTTTCAAGACCAACAAAAGTTAGAGGGAAATTTTCCATAATCTGGAGATGAGAGATACAATAGAATTAAAGCATAAAAGCAAAAATGGAGCCAGGGTTGTGTTCTGGGATGTCCTGTATCCTTCCAGAGATTGGCTGGAAACTGGCCTTGAGACCAATCCTCAACCCTGATCCCTGATTCCCTTCAGTATATAAACCCTATCTTATCTATTGTAGACCCCAGTTCTGATGTCAACTTAATTCTACCTCGATCCAGTCATCCATACATACTGCCTCACATGCCATATAACACCACATGCTTCCAGACTTCTATTGCAATCCTGTATACAGTGTCAAAAAACTGCCCCAATGTTTGTGCATTTTAGAAAGATTGATATTTTGTGAAGGAGTGACATCAGAAAAAGTTCTGAAAATTTCACATGATATACTAGAACATGTTGGCTATCTACAACCTTAAGAATTCATGGGAGTCCAATCAAAACTCATTGCTCAACAAATCAAACCAAATAATCACTCATTGGGGCAGTTTTTTTAACCCTCTATCATTTTCTCAGATTTTCAATATTACACACCAGTATAAGGTAGGAGTAGGTCATGTGAATCATCAATATGTCATGTGACCTTATTTGTATCAATTTGGCATATTGTACTTCATTCATTCATCTCTTTAACTCCTTATCACCACTATGAAATCCATCTCTGCTGAGAAGCATTCTTCTGTTGTTTCTCTCTTCAATGAGGGATATTCCCCTTGTCAAATTCAAGCTAGGACTGGCCTGGGGAAGGGTACTATTGGCAGGATCAGTAGGGAGGTAGAGGGGGATAAGGAAAATCATCCTGGTGGCCATCCTTCCAAGTGTTCCCCTCATGATAAATAGTCCATTATCTATCAAATCAGCTCTGGGAAGCTCGAAAATACTATCCAAGCCACCCAATTCATAAATTCCATCATATCTACCTCTGTCACTCCTTAGACTGTTAGGAATGTGTTGAAGGAAGCTGGCTTTAGATCAGCAACAAAGAAGAAAGTCCCTATGCTCAAGGGGTCTCATTGTTAGCAACATCTAAAGCTTGCCCAATACCATGGAGGACTGGAAGTGGATGTTGTGGACTGATGAGACAAAAATCAATAGGATTGGGTCAAATGGGAAGGTGTATGTTTGGAAGCAACAAGGGAACCAGTGTCAGACAGGACTACCACACCAACTGTCAAACATGGAGGGGGGAATAACTTGATGGTTTGGGGTGTCACGATCACAGTCTGGACATTCAATTCACACTATCT
>QMFG01003130.1:7866-39769 GCA_003314545.1 Ramaria sp. MG151
TGAGGTCACAGGACGGCGGCGCTGAGGAGTCAGGTGCGCGGGACTTGGAATACTAGTCGATACTTGAGACAAATCAATGCCAGCAGCCTTGACATCGATACAGCTGTTATAACAATCAATGCTCACCTAGAGCTGTCTCACGTGAGGTTTAAAAAATTTCCTTGCATCTCACTTCGGCTGTGGGTTCTCCTTACATCTATATCTTGGATTCTATAACCATCCGAATTTATCAAATCATATCGCTTGCCAGCGAAATTGCGGGAACCGTTGTAGGAGTAAAAAGTGCTGTGGATACTGAGATGTTGTGCTGCTGTGAGATATCGCCATGCGCCACGTTTCCTTCCCAGGGCCACCGTTCCGCTCGCTGCACTATAAATCTACTTAAACGCCTCCCACGCATACAGTGAGTCTTTCTAGATTGTTCTCCGTTTACTTGCGGCTATGGCGATTTCCCCAATGAACTTTTGCACAGAACATTTCTTGATAAACCCTTGTTTCCCTTCCTTTCCACTGTATGGGCTTTGTAAAAATTCATTGATCTCTGGTGTACCACCCTAACGGTGCAGGTAGGATCCCTGCCCTTGATTTGGTGTAAATCATTATGAGAACCCTCTCACGGAGCGAGCCGACGACAAGAGGGTAAATCCGGCTGAGCGTTCCAGGGCTTATAGACAGATGCGACGCGGCTCAGCTGATTTAAACCCTGTTACTGGTGAGTTCCGCTGATCACGCTCTGGGCGGCAACAAGCGAGGTGATCCCCGATCCCCATTTATCGTCAGCACTGGGCAGGGACAGTTCCCACACAGAGTGCCGGACGTCAGGGTTCCCTCAAAGAAAGATGTGCCAAATACTATATTAATGTTAATACCCTGACGGGTGCCTGACGGTTACTCCTGGATAACGCCGTGTGAGAGAAAAACATGCGATAATGCAGGGATGATGATATGTATATACATAAGGGATATGTTACTTATAACCCTTCGAAGAAGGATAGGTCCTGAGCAGAGAGCCCCGATCCCCCTGCAGGCTTCGATGGCAGAACATTAGGGGTCGATGAAGGGAATGATGTTCGAGGCATCGACAAAGCAGGAAGCGGCGCTGAGGCCATCCCGAAGGCCGTCGATGCAGGGCGCGATTGTGAGCCGGCGAATAGAGGTTGTGAGATTGCTGGAACCTGACTAGTGACGGAAAATGCTCCAGGTGCGGAAGGTGATTGAACGAGTGAGTCGTCGCTGGTCAAAAGATCCAAATGCGCGGATTGTTGCCTTTGTGAAATGTTGAAATATTCCGAATCGGGGGATGGACCGGGGGGAGGTGCAAGGGGTAAGGGGATGGGGGAAGGTGGAGCTGGCCATCTGCCCGGTCTAGACGCTCCTTTCTGCACAAGCTCAAGTGTGGGCTTGTGTATCGTGTCGTTGAATGTCTTCCGTGGAACCTTTGGCGGCGACGGCGTTCTGATAGGAGTCGAGATAAAATCACCAAAATCACCAAAGTCAACAGAGTCATCCTCGATAGAAACTGGTACAGAATTGGAGTAATTTGAAACTGAAGATAGAAGGGAAGTCGTGGTTGATACTTTAGTTGAAAGGCTTCGCGTATCATACTGGGTTAGTAACGGAGAGTGAGGGGGTGTACTTCCCACAGTAGATGATGTAGGTGAAAAATTCGCCAGGTCATCCAAACCACGTTTGGGTGTCGGCGGTAAGGGGTTATCAAATCGGGCCAAAGCAATGGATGGTCGGTGCTCTGACGATCCACCAAGACTATGCGGCGGAGGTATGGATGGTGCAGGGTTGGATGGTATTGCGGGCCTGTCTCGAGCGATGATAGGTGTCTGAGTTTTTGTTGCACTAATCGAAGAAGTTACCGGTGACTGTATCGGTGAAGACAAGGAGGTGGGTGTGGGAACAATGGACGGAACCGGAGATTGTGATAACGCCGGCCACGAGGTTTTGATCTCCTGAGGTGATTCGAGGAGGTCAACAACTACTGGGGCGTACCCTGAGGTAGAACTAGGGCCTCCGACAACCGTGTCCAGGAGATCCATAAGTCGTGCCTCTCCCATTTCTGCATCAAAACTTGTGTCTGATCCCAGACTGTCTATTGGTTTATGGCCTGTAGGGTTTGAAGGGCGGGGAGGTGGGGCAAGGGGCGGAGGCAATTTGCTAGTACTCGCGCTGGAATCCCTTGCGGGCCACGATAGCATAGCTCCCAGGGAGTTAACGGATCCCGACTTTGGTGGAGATTGCAAGGAACCCTCAGTTGTGGAAGGCGTCATATCCGAGAGAAAGGAGAGATCATCAGAAGACAGAGAAAGAGATGTGCGTTTCTCCTGCGTGGGCGGCATAGTAGAAACAGCGGTCGGCTTTCGCGAAAAACGGTTGAAGAAGCGCGACACTGCGGACGATTGGGCAGGTGAAATATCTGTAGATACGGTGTCTGTCTCTGGAGGTAAGGGTGGGTTGGGTGATGTAGCTATCGTGGGTGACGCAACACGAAATGAGTCAATACTAGGATGTGCGGATATCGCCGGAGATGCGGGTTTGGACACAATCGTGGGTGATGTTGGGAAATTAGCAGCCGAGAAATCACCAACAGGTGCACTTAATGCAGAAGAAGGCTTTCTGTTCCAGAAAGAGAGCAGGCCCCCACCTTTTTTGTCCCTGGCCGAGTCCGTAGCTGTCGGTTTTTCCTCAGATTCGAGCTTGAGATCCCACCCCCACTCGTCATTTGCCGCAGTCTTCTGGGCCTTTACGGATTTTTCCCAATCAGTGGACCCTTTGGATGCGTGAAGGTGAGCCATCGGACTGGATTGTGTCAGGGGGAAAGAACGAGTGAGGCGTAACGCCTCTTTGACGGACTTAGCAACGGCCGTTTTATTGAAGGGTGTTGGGGGCGGAAAGGATGTCACGGGAAGGAGAGAGTCGACGAGTTCAGTACTATAAACGAGGAATAAGCGACTAGATTGAATTACTATTTGCCATGTTTTACGCACAGACCATCTACGCTGTCCAATCCCTTCCTCCAACTTGCATGTTCACTGTGTTCTGTGTTCAATTTCGGGTAAAGGCTTGTAGCAAATTCATCCCATTGCTTAACCAGTGAATCGAGCAATTCCGGAGGCTGTGATATATAAGGCAGAGACACATTGACACATAATTTAAAGACTTACGACTTTTTTGTCGCGTTTCCGCCTAGTTTCCTGTGCCAATTCCCACTCGTCGTTATTTCCCTTGTCCTCCTCCCCGACCTCCTCCTCGCCTCCACCCCAAGCAGCACCCCAAGCCTCATCCGTAGCTTCCGATGGGAAATGAACTGCATCTGGTGTCCACAAGGAATTATCGTGGGACTCTTCACTGACTACCTCGGCGGACTCGAACGAGCCAAACGGATCGGGGGTCGGTGGATTGACTGAGGACCTCAGAGGACTTGATTTCGGAGTGTCTGTTAAAGGAACGATATCGAAAGAGAGAGGGAGTGGAGATAAAGGTGGTGTTGGGAGAACAGCTTTAGGTTCAGGAGATTTGTCGTCTGGTTCTTGCTCCTCTAGGTCCGGTTCTTCCTGCGATTCGTCAATATTCAAGCTAGGTTTCCATGTGTCCAAAGTGGAGGACTCTGCATGCCATAAGTTTGTGCCCTCTCCCCAACCAGAGCCAGAGGCTGCTGACCAGCTGGGTACACCAACATCTATAGTGTTCTCGTCTGCATCCCTTTCGAAGGTGTTCCATTTTGGGAGATCAAGGACACCTTCTGGACTGGCTCCACTTTTCTCAGAACCACCTGCAGACCAAGCATTACTTCCCCATGGGTCCTCCATTACTAGAAATTCAGATATTCGGTGGGTGTGACTGGCAGCTCAAAGTCACGTGACGTCGTGACAACTAGCGAGCTGTTCAGTCGATCGGCAGTATATCGTTTCAGATCGTTGCTTAATATTCACATTTCATATCATTATATTTATTTTGTTTCTCGACACTTACTTTTCAAAAACCTCCTGCACACATTGAATTCCAGTAACCACCCCCTGACACAGCGTATAGCGGCTAACAGTTTTGTATAGTCATCAGACAGAGCCGTATGCTACGTGAGGTTCGTGCCGTGAAAGCTTTGTAAAGCATACAGGAACCGCAGCACGTCTGGAGGTCAGCCCCACATGCGAACTCAAATCCAACATGAGAAAACAGTTTGGTATGCGCTCCTAAGGATATTGACATGGAGCATAACAGATAAGGCCCGCTCGCACAGCTCAAGGTATGGACAGACTGGACATATGGAGGGCGCGGTTGATATAGTCATCGGCCAAGCAGACGTCCGAAATTTAGGCAGGGCGGAGATCCCGGCGCGCTGATGGACTCGGTACGCGCAGTGTCCAACATTACTCCAACGTGGCGGTGAATCAAAGTTGGAAGATATGTGAAATCAAGAACAAATGTAAAAAGGACACAAGTTTACAACAAAGCACCGGATAAGATGCGGACACTTAATTATCAGATTCTCTCCAACGAAGGTTCGACTCGTAGAATTGGATCAGCTGTAGGATATCCGAGTTAACACCGATCCTTCGCAAACGAGCTGTGCGCTCACCTTTTGCGGGAAGTGCCTGGCACATTCTTGTGAGGATTCGACAACCTTGTCGCCATTGTTCCTGTTACAAGCTCAGTACAGCCAACCGCCACCGGAGAAAACTCATCCGACATACAATGTGAAAAAGACCTTGAGCGTCCCCTCGACCTTCTCTATAGTGTCTACACGGTCAACGATGTTTTCCCAAGACTTTTTATCCTTGAATTTCTGCATGGGCCTGTATTGTAGGTCGGTGTCTTCGTCTCCCAACACATCCATGTCCTCGCTAGGATCTCTCGCTCGGGTCACCTTCTTTGCCTTCTTCGTCTTAGGGATCTCATCCTCGTCCTCGTCCTCGCCAGCATCCACTTGAGACTTGGACTTACGTCCTGAGGTACTACTCTTCTTCCGCTTGTTGGAGGATGGTGGCTCGCCAGCCTCCGGACTATCATCCCGTGGTACGGACTTGTGTGAACGGACTTTGGACTTGGGCTTGCCCTTTTTCTCCTTATTTTGCTTCTTCCAGAATTCGTCGATCAGGAGCTGAGCGTTTCTGAAGCCATGACGGAGTCAGACACGTCAATGACACGCCTCTGATAGAGTTTTCACTCACCCCGCATCCTCTTGGTCTACCCATGAGTTGTGGCTATCGTCGTAACCCTTCCATTTAACTAGATATCCCATACGACCCTGTGGACACGTGACGTAGAATTAATACAAGTATTCAAGCATTTTTACGCGTCGAGAAGAGGAACATACCCCAGGGAACGTGCCATGTTTAGCTTCCAAGATAGCCTCGATCTCATACTCTTCATCGTCCCCATCTTCGTTTTCTGCAACGCCTTTGTCAGCAGACTCATCCTCATCCTCGTTTTCCGCGTCCTTGACGTTCTGTTTTTTCGACTTTGGTTGCTCATCTTCGCTGTCTTGGACAACCTCCATCGCAGAACTGGACTTTGGCATGATAAATCACGAGTGGATAAGTGATTACTAGTCAGAATATGTCAACCTCGCGGTCTGTTGGACGCGCTGATGCGGATGTGGGTCAACACGAACCGTGGGAATTCACCAAAAAAAAAACACGGCAGCAAACTTAGACATGGAGAGCACGGAATCTGAAGGTCATTTTACTGACGAGTGCTAACAATCCAAAGAACAAGTAGATTAAGCGAGGTAACAACTCGCGTTCGACGGCGTACCATGACTCGTCTCTTCACAGCTTTTGGAGGAATGGAAATAACTATGTTTAGTACACCCCATCTTCATCTTCGCCCTGGACTCGCGCTGCGACCGCGAGCCTCTCTGCCTCCCCTACCACGTTTCGGACCAGACGGCGGTGGCCGGACAAATGCGAAGTCACATTGTAATTCCTGTTCCAGGAGAGGGGTTCCGGAGGTTTTCTCTATCGCGTTCTTGGCCTCATCATAGGTCTCATATTCGACGAGCGCGTAACCCTAGAAACAATCCAACAGTGATTGACAACGCAGTACACTACATGAAATAGGAAAAGACCAACCTTGACATAACCAGTACGGCGGTCGAGATTAAGATGGAGATTCTTTATCTCGCCAAAGTCGGCAAAACGATCCTGGAGATCTTCTTCGGTGGCCTCCTCGTGGACGTTGGTTACCAATACAATCCAACCTTCCACCGCTGATACACAATAGCACATGAAGCTATGGAGGAAGAAAAGTGGCTGCAGTACCCACATCTAGCAGCTTTGCCTGTATCACCTGCGTGGACTGACTCAAGTCTGTCGTAGGTGGGCTCCGAGACGTCCATAGCATCGTTTCCACCTAGTGCGGAGTTCCTCGACTTGAAGTCTGCGCATTGCGATGCCAAACTCACCACCTCCGTTCCTGAATCCCCTACCTCTTCTGCGGACAACACCGCTCCCTGATAGATGAATATATGAAACTGAGACGCAAATGGCACGAATGACATACCTTCGTCAATGTTCATGTCATCGTTGTCAGACATGGTGGGTAACAACAAAGTTACCGAACTTGAAGTTTGAGGTTGTATGCAGCTGCAGGTCTGTGCAGGCGTTGCGGAGCTGAAAGTGGCAAAGGAGATGGAAGCGGCTCTTTAATTTTAAGCTCCACGATGGTATACTCGCTGCTCCCATTCGTTTTTGTTGCAAAAGACCCTGCCCTTGAACCACGCATCGCGCACTATTGTTGTAAGGGTTCTACTACTTTGGAACTCTCCACCTTGGCTTTGATCAGCTTAGACTCCGACTCGGCGGCAACGGCAAGCCAGGCCACCCTGTGCAGAAGGTCAAAAAATAATATAGCCGTACCGAGTTGGAAAATACAATTATGGACTTAACTGTCTCCTTCGTTTCTGGTACACCGCGGCCTGTTCCCCGGAAGCGACGCGTCAGTTATCACATTCGCTGACAACTCGTTGCTGCCCGTCACCGATCGCGAATCCCAGCGGATCAAGCACTCTTGAATCTTGCGCAGGCACGTATATATCTTACTTGTCCGGTCTCTAACAATTCTATTATTCATTTTCCCCTAGTTATGATCCAAATATCCTAGGCTAGAACGTATATAATTGTCTATCTCGCGTGCTTCGCCACATCCGCGTCGCCCATATACAGTCTCGTTCTCAGGACTTTCGTCTAGTCTTTAATATCCTAATTCTAACTCATAGACGGACGACTACTTCGATGCCATCGTCTTCAAACCCTCAGTGTTCTGTCTGCTACCAAGCCACCTCTTATTGGTGCAGCCGCTGCCAACAGGCATGGTACTGCAGCGCAGAGCACTTACAAAGTGTAAGTGGCACATGCACCAACACCCACCTGACTGTCTCCTTATTCGCGCTGCTAGGACTGGCCACGTCACAAAAAGACATGCAGACCACCATCGACCACCACTTCACATACCTTCACTATGACACCCACCCCAAATTCTGTGGTGTCTGTCACTGCGATATATTTCCCCGTGAATGAAGACAAACCCCGTCTCATAACCGTCAACTGCATGCCACCAGCCGACCTTTCGTTAGGCCCTTGTCCCACGCCACTTGTCCAGCCCTGGTTTCATGATGGCCGTTGTTCCAACCTTACATTGACCCAAGGCCTGAACCAAGAACCTTTACGGTTCCCTCTTCAGGTCTGGTACGATAGTGATGCTCTCTCCCGAGGTTCCCCTGTCAATCGCTCCGTATATCGCATCACATCAGGTCAAGCTACTCGGGCATGGAGTGGATCCGTGCTAGTGTTGAAATTTTCGGGGTCGCGTCGGCAAGGGTATTCCGAAGCAAGCCTCAACGATTTACCTGCTCTGTCGGCCTACTTCCTTGGGTTCAAATGAATATTGCAATGTCCACCTTGTGACCAACATCTCACCCTAGACTCATCCGCCTATCAAACCCTGTATCCAGCGTACCCATCACATGCATTCGGTCGAAACTCTGTTCCTTTGCGTGGTAGAAAACTTCCTCTTCTTTTCTTTTCCTTTTTTGGATGTGCACTCTATCAACTATCCCATCGCTCGCTGTCAAATTATTGAACTATCTGTGTGCATTCACCCATGCTTTCCCTTCGACTAATCACTCAGAACCACTGCCACATGTACACGTGATCTTTAGCGTCCGTTTTCCTGCATACATACCGCTATCTCTCTCACTAACGTCATACAAAATGCCCCTTGTCGTTGCTACCCTATTCACACGGCAAAGCAGCCCGGTAAATTTAAAATATTTTGAGTCACGTGTCGGAGCTCCACGCTTATGGGGCACTATGTTTAATCCTGGCTCCCTCCACCCTCAGCGTGTCGCGCGCCGCCCAAATGTTAAAAGTGATATCATGATGGATCTTGACGATGACGATGACGACAGATCTTTCAAGATATGCTCTCCCGGAGAAATGCTCACCTCCTCTCACGCGTTTATGCGGCAAGTCCCTTCATCCCTCACTTTTCATACCAGAGAGTAATATCCTCCTAGTGGTCATGGTACCTACGTCGAAAACGACCATGTCAGTGCAGTCTTCATCTCGCAGTGTTCAGAAAGCATCAATTTCGAATTCACTGCTTTTCGCCGCACCATAGGTGATTGCGTCTGTAGCGGGAACTATCGACCGAGTAAACAAACTCGTTTCTGTTCGTGCCATCAAGTCACGGTTAGCAAATAGCCTTTTTTTGGTCGGATTTCTAATGATAATGTGCATAGGTACAACCCGGAGATGGCGGACCTGGTTGTTGGAAGGATCACTGAGGTAGCCCCCGTCCCCCGTCCCATTTCTGCCTACTTGATTTCCATTTGCCGTGGCAGGTTTTACCGCGAAAGTGGAAAGTAGATGCCAATTCTCGTCAGGATGCCATCCTCCATCTCGCTTCTGTCAATCTTCCAGGTGGTGTCCAAGTACGCCCAGCCGATGCCATACCGTGGCTGACTTTGGAGCTGATCAACCTCTAGCGACGCAAATTGGAAAGTGATGAGCTCCAGATGCGTACCTTTTTTGAAGAGGGCGATCTTCTCGTTGCGGAGGTACAAGGCATCTCAGCTGATGGTAGCATGCAATTGCATACACGTACCTTAAAATTCGGCAAGGTCTGTCTTGTTATCCGAAGTCTTCCGATGATACCGGTCTGACCTCTTAAAAGCTGAGAAATGGGCAGCTAGTCACAGTGCCCCCTATACTTGTTCGTCGGTTGAAATCGCAGTTCTACGCTTTACCTTGCGGCGTAGATCTGATACTTGGCTTGAACGGATATATATGGGTGAGCAAACACGTCAAGGCGCAAGAGCAGGAAGGCGAGGCCGGTTTTGATGCCGAAGCCGTTTACTCAAACAAAAATGATGTCTGTCCCTTGGGTAACGGTAATTTATCGATGACTTATCATTCCCCATCCAGGTTATCGACACCGCCACGCGCACGGCCATTGCGCGTGTGAGCAACGTGATCCGAATACTCGCCCAATATTTCGTCCCTATTACAGATAATGTTCTCGTGGAAGCATATGAATACGTAGTGGACCAAGATTGCGATGTGAAAGATCTATTACAGGAGGACACTGCCGAATCCCTTATTGCAGCTCTGACATCGCGTGCCTAACAGCATGAACTCTAACCCTGATTTTCGTGCGGGTCGTCAGAGATATCTTCACGTGGATTTTGGGCCTGTATGTTCCCCCCGGCTGCTCTAGCATTCACAACATCCACTTTTTCCTTGTCCACGGGCAATAAATGGTCGAGTGCTAGCTCGTCCCAACGCAATACCCCTGTGACTGCTCCCATGTACATACTGTCTACAAATAGCGTGCGAGATGCAGGGTCGCCGTCATTGCGTGGCTGCGAGGCCGGGTGGTTCACGTTCGTAGGGTCGCCGTAGGGATAAGACGGGTGTACTTGAGAAGGTAGGGCTGGATACGCGCACATGGTGTAATTAATCCCCTTAATAGCCGGCATCACAAACCTTCGCAGTCGTCTGGATTTGGAGGGATCGCGTTTGCGGGTATTTCCAGATCTAGTATTCAAACCTTGTAAGTTGCCAACTGTGGGTGCCACGATTTTATTCTACTTTCGTCTAGTTGTTCTTCATCTAGGTTGGTTATAGCGTCAACAGAAGCGAGGGCTTCGTCTGTCATGTGACTATAGCAGTAAGCGAGGTCCTTGGGGCTAGATGGTTAAAAGAAAAATTGTACAAAAGGGAGGTGTCCCACTTACTGTCATATGCAGTCGAGTTCAAACGTGATCGTCAGAAGATTAAAGAATGCCGTGTGACAGCGCGTTGTGTCACTCGAAGTAACGCGACTTCGCCGCTCAACATCCATATCCCAAAGATAATCCTTAGACAATGCCTGATAAGAACTCTTAGATTGTTGCAGTACATTTTCTCTTATAATATCTATCAGGTGTTGGAAGGTTTTGTCCGGTAGCAATAGCCTGGTACTTGGAATTATTTTGGCATGTTACTTGCTCAGCTGACATTCATTATTTTCCTTATTCTACTCTTTCTAGGACCGGGGGCACGAACTATATATATGGATGATGTTTATATGTCCATGAAATTTGCCTTAATTCGGCATCGATATTCCATCCGGCAAACTGTGAGTCTAAACTACAGGTACCCACCCGATATTTAAACTTCAACGCTGAGCCTCCTTTAATAAGTTGAAATGACCGTTCACGAACGTGATCCGTTTCATTCTTGCAACATACACACGGGCCGCTTTGAAAGGCTAACACATACTTCTTTATCCCAACTTGACATCAAATCGCCGGAAGTTCGATCCTTATATAGGTTGATGATGGGATGTCAGGCGAGTGAGATGATCTGAGGCATAACCTCAGAAAAAATCCTGCCGTCGACGTACCCGACCCTGGGCGCCCCACCAGACTCAAGACTAATCGCTGATCAATCCAGATACGGCGAGTCTGATTACGATTGATAGATGGATTATTAAAGAACCGGGGAAGGAGAAAATTGAACCACGGTGAGATATCGATTTGTTATAAAGATGATGAACTTTGATAGACACGCGACGATGGTTGTCAGAGGAATAAAGGCTTCGACCTGCGACAAAATTTTGACATGATCAAAGATTCGTTGGCTTCCGACTAATTGCATATAGCCCGCCCTGAGGGGCATGGCGGTTGCGAGGGCGTTGAGAAAAGTCAATTACAGACTATTCGGGAGATTTGCGGCGGCCCTGGGAATAGTATGGACAACACACATCAACCGGTTTGAGTTTCCTGCAGATCTCGCGAAGGGGGAAAATATTGTGCAATTTCATGAGGTAAGAATCGTTAGGACGACGATGTCTACGACATCGAAGGCATACATGTTCATGACCTGGATCATGTGGTACACATATTAAAGGCGTGAACTCAAACCAAACCTGAATCCTGTGTTAGGACAAAGTATCTTACCTGAGAAAGGCCAATACACCCCATATCGACCCGTTATGGCCAGAAAAACATTTATCCTTACAAAATACTTTAAGCAAACCGATTTGTGTGTAATCACGTGACACTGACTTTACGGTGCGTGTGAGAAAAAAACTCAAGGTAGACTCTTTCTTAAAGATGGGGAAGCTCCCAGAAGTCCCTGAACATGAAAGCGAGGACAGAGAACAGCAGTTTGCTAGTCGAAAGCGTTCTTCTCCTTGGTACTGGCTTGTGTTCTCGTTGCAGCTGGGCTTTTGCGGACATCAGCTTATGCGTTATGTGGTGAGTGAAGTCTTTACCGATATTTCAGTTGTTCACTACTCGCAGTTTTCACCTTCGAGCCCCAAACCTGGCATCAATTGGACTCCCTGCGGCGACAACATTGATTGCGGCCGTCTTTCGTGAGTTCTGTCCCGCATGCTGCTAAGTATGCGGCCGTGTATACTGTTTTCAGGGTTCCTCTGGATTATCACAATTTAAGCCTTGGGACTGCTAACCTTGCTGTTGCCCGCTACCGCGCTACAAATAAAACCGCACGGCTAGGAACTATATTTACAAACCCTGGTGGACCAGGTGGCAGGTGATACATGGTTTTTTGGGTCGATTTTCTGTTGGCTATCTCAAAATGTCTGGCTTTGATAGTGGCGTCAGTTATATCTATCGTGCCGGACCTCGTATCTCTGGTATAGTCGATGGTAGATTTGACATTGTAAGCTGACTTATCGACACTGTTCCCTTGTCTATAACGTGCCATAACAGGTCAGCTGGGATCCTCGGGGTATCAATGGGACAACGTGAGTGCCAAGGATTTGTAAATATTTTAACTCTCAGAATATAGCACAATACAGTCCCCGCGTGGATTGCTTCTACTCACAAACAGCTCAGGATCTATACCACATTCACACCCATGATGAGATGGGTCTTGAAGGCCGGAATCTGACTGATCCTATCGACCTCGCGGTGTTTACTGCCAACGTACGCAAGGCAGATGCGACCAACGCGGCACTTGGCAAACTATGCGCAGATACATCTGGGGAAACTCTGAGACACGTCGGAACTGCAACCGTTGTGCGCGATCTAGAGTATTTAAGCCGCATTATTGAGGGCGATGATATACCTGTTAATTTCTGGGGTTTCTCGTACGGCACAGCTGTGGGGAGTTACTTTGTAAACATGTATGGCGTAAATACACCTGTTCCCATCCATGCTGATTATGTTACAGGTTTCCGAACCGCGTGGGTCGCGTGATCGTCGATGGAGTGGTTGTAAGACTTCAGACGCTTTGAAATTAAAATGTGTAACATCATGTCAGGATCCCGTTGTATGGGCGAACTCGTATTCGAATGAATGGTACAAATGTGGGTAAAGCAGCTAATAACTAAACGCAGTATGTAATTTTTTATTCTAGACGATTTCGTCGACACAGATCAGGTTTTTGAAAACTTCCTGCAAGCCTGTCAAGATGTTTGTTTCTTGTTATACATTCTTTATATGTTCTCTGATGGTTACGTACAACTGGAAGGCTGGACCAGTCCGTTGCGGATTGGCGTCCAATAAATCTACTGCCAGGTCTATAGGGGCACGAGTGGACAAATTCCTCAGCGATATCTACGACTATCCTCTACCTGTCCACGACGCCAAACGACCCGGTGCACTTACATCCGGCATGGTCAAAGGTACTGTCAAAATCACAGCACGGGGAACCGCGACCACTGCATATTCATTTCATGGCACATTACAGGGTATATTTTCTCTGGCATGTATGGCCCACCCACCTGGCCAGAGCTTGCCAAAAACCTCGCCGCTGCCATGCAAGGCAACGGAACAGCCATTATGAACATTTTGCAGGATAATGTCGAGCTTGATACCTCTGTGAAAGCGAAGACAGCGCAGGCGATCAATGCCGTTACGTGTGTCGACACACCGCCATATCCCACTAATGTGGATATAGCCTCTGTTCTGCAGAAAAATATTGATGAGGCCGTGTTGACTTATGAGCTGACGTCGAAGAGATTCGCTTCCCTTGAGCTAGACATGTGTCACCACTGGACGCCCCGGGAGACGGAGAGATTTACAGGTGCACGCGACGTTTCTGTGGGTTGCAGCTTTGCCAACTGATGAATGCAATTGGCAGGACCGTTCAACTCCAGCCTATCAAACCCGATTCTCATCATTGGGAACACAGTGAGTCACATTTAAGCTGACATAGTAATCTAATATCAATGGTGGCACTTAGGCCGATGTAAGCAACCGTCATTCTTTGTGCGCATTGTTCACCAAATCAATTTCCCTTGCAGCCTATTACCCCTGTTGCAAACGCGAAAGTCGTCAACCAACTTCTAAAGAATGACTCACGATTGCTCATTCAAGACGGTTCAGGCGTACGTGTCGATGTCCTTTGCATTCAAGTCTATAGTGTTGAAGTGTGGAGTGATTTTCAGCACTGTTCCAGTGCTATGGCTTCCCTCTGCACTGGAAAGGTCATTCGAAGCTATTTCTTCGAAGGAGAACTGCCTACCAACGGCATGGTTTGTCCCACAAACGAGATCCTCTTCCCTCCAAAAGAAAATAATACAAGCCACATGACTTGGATGGACGGAGATGTTCTCAATTTGGAAGATGAACGTCTATTGCAAAATCTGAAAGGTCTCGGAGAGGAGATTGGACCATTCCTGCTACGGAGGCGGTAATGATACCTAGAAACTCTATCATATTGCATTGAGGCGTGGGTGTCGGTTCCTCACTGGAGAATGTCCCTAGTGAGAACTAGTTTGCTCATATCCTGGCCCCAATACTATCTATGCACGAAGCACTCCATACATTTACTTTTTGCTTTCCCTGTTATAACAGAGTCCAATAGTTGATACAGTATTTGTGCTTGCACCATCAATCCTCTTCTTCCTCGCCTGCCATTTCATCCTCTTCGTGGTTTCCCGCAGATTCTACAACCCATGATGGTTCGGATTTTTCAGGCTTGCGTGGATGGTCCAGATTGCGAAGTCTCAGCTCCACAAGAAACTCCTTATCACGAATGCCCTGCGTCCACTTTGTGAACACACCCACAAGGCTCATTGCGAATTGGGACGCCGCTACCACTACGAAGATGGTGGGATAGATCAATCGGACTGGCACCGTGTCATTAGTGACAGATGAAATTATGAAGGTAGTGTTCAACAACTCACAAAGGTCTTCGAAGTCCGAGGTTGTGGAAATTAATCTGGAACATGCGTAGATTGTTAATGGTGGTAGCAGAATCATCCCTATAAGACCCGATCCAACAGGTATTATAAAGTCCCTCGTGGCAGCCCAAGGGTCAGGTCGACGCCAGCCATTGCGCTGAATCTAGAATACGTTCAAATTACAATAACGATAACCACGGCTGCCATATGCTTACCGTGTCCAATGCTCCGTTGAGATCATTTCCTTGTCGAGTCCGAGTTCGAATAATGATCTTTGAGAGTATCAAGCCAGTCGCCCAAGATTCAAACAAGTGGATGGTTGGCGTGAAGTGTGGGTTTATGAAGTATCGCAATGGGATAATTAAATAGAGATCGACGGCAATGGAGACCAGAGTTGGTAACACGATGCCCAGCCAGAATACCAACCAAGTAATCTTGGCAATGTAGACAGATACTCGCTTAACGAGGAACAAAAGCCAACCAGCCCGTATACGTTTACTACCTCCGTGCCGTCCACGACGGATGCGAATTCTGACAACGAGACTTCCTACAAGCCATCCCCACCACAGCAGATAAAAGCCCACGACAAACGAGTATCCATCATGCAATTCGCGTGGAGTAAAGAGCAGGAAGAGGGCGCGCCCTGCGATAATGGGAACAGCTATAGCTGATATCAGGACAAGTGAGCCACTAAGCCAGAAGAGTAAGATGAGCTGGAATATGCGCCGTCGAAAATTAGGGGGTACATAAACAACCGTGTAATCTTCCTGATAATTGCGACCTGCTTGGTGGGCTTCAAGATTCTGTGCTAAGAGAATCTCACGGCCAATTGCATTTAACGGAAGCCCATTCTCATCGACCTCAACCAAGGCAGGTCTGTCCCGTAAAAATGCAATGCTATCTCCTGCCGGCGCACGCCGAAACCCTCCATTTCGAACAACTAGAGGTTGCTCCTTCTTGCCGGGTAAAAGGCTGCGCCACGAAGTATATACGAACCCATATTCTTCACTAGGGTGCCGCTTTCCAAACATAAATGAAGTTAATCGGAGCTGACGTGCCACCCACTTCCACCAGGCAGTCATTAGTCGCCGGACAGGCTTCCGTGGACGGAAGTAATGTAACGTCGGAGGTAATACTAAATGGACGAATAACAAGTCGATTGGAATCTCGGACAACGGTTCTCTATGGATCAAAGTCTCAGAATAAAGCACGACAGATGACAAATAATTTCACGTACCGCATTTTCCACCTCAACGGAAGGAGTGATAGTTTGACGATTGTAAGACTCCAAACCATGCTACCTACTCCAACAGAAATGACAACTGCATACATCATAGCGCTCATGCAGAGTTTGCGTAATTGGGCTAACGTAGGTCGATCCAGGATGTCGCGAATGGGATGGAATGTAGGGTCTTGAGGATCTTTGATAAACCACATGCAACCGGGACGAAGGATGTCCCTGCAGGTTGCAAGAAGAATAGCAAACTGATACATGAACATAGTGCCTGTATCGGACAGTAAGGAGTGTACTCAAAAAATGTAGAAGTAGTGGTCCTGACCTATGAGCCAATGATAGAATGCCGCGGTAATTGGGGCATACAAGAAAAAGGCGACGCGTGACTCGACTGTGGCCTCTGGGAAGAGTGCAAGAGTACTGAAATCCAACATCAGGCCGCACCCGAAAGGAAACATGACAAGCTCGACAACAATGAAGAGAGCAACCTATAATGTTTCGAGGTTATTTAAAACTATCACCGTAGCTGAACTGTCAAAATACCTTTAAAACAATCATTTGCTGCCTAATAGCATTTCTGACAGCCCTTCCCGCACTCCTAACGTTGCCAACAGTGATGGTGTTCAAATAAAGCGCCGCTAAGAACGCTGCAATGGCATAGCCTAAGAAAATAGCCCACAACCGCTCCATCGTACCGTCTCCCTCAGCAAGTTCCACCCACTGCTTGAGCATTGCAACAAGTACCAGACGAACATGTCGCCCAAAGACCGCAAATCCTTTCTCTGCAAGTTGAAACGCCGATCTTTCCGAAATTGACATCACAAACGACATTAGAGGAAAATTTCCTCCCTGCACATCAAAAGGAATCAAAGGTAATAAACTTATACCCAAGGGTTTCCATGAAGTAGTTTCTCCAACCGGTGGGACAAATGGTCTGTGGTCTCCGGTAGCAGACGTGAACAGTGACTGGACCTGGAAGTTGATTCGCAGAAAAAGAGTAGAGGTCAATTCCTGGAAATCCTTCCCTGATAATATCTCCACAAAGGACAATGCGCGCATGCATATGACACGGCCCCATGTCAGCAGAGAAAAGCCCAGGAAGCTGAGGCAATAAATAACGGCATCGACGCTGGGGTCCGTGACAAGCCTGACAGCACGTATAGGGAGATGAAGGATTTGCATTGCTCTACGTGGTTCCAGCTAGTGTGACGGAAGATGGTCAGTCAGGAGGAGAGAGAGGGAATACTAACTAACCGTTAATAAAGCGACTGATTTGCCCAATGTGAATGGAAGCCATACACCCCCACCAATACTCACATTGAGAATAAAGAGCATGAGAGCCGCCTATTCGAAGGTGCCACTTGAGAAAGCAACATTTGGACATATGGAGAACAGCCTACATTTTGAAACACAGAAAACACAGGTCCACGCAAGCCAACAGCTAAAACAAGATAAGTAGTCAGCCTAAGCATTCTCTAATGACAGCGGAAACAAATACCTTCCATGGCCCCATCTAAGTCTTCTTCCAAATTTTGATCTCGTTCATCGTCTGCAACCTCGGCGTCAATATCTTGGACGCCAGCTTCTCGCGCAACAGGGACTGGGGGCCTTGCATCTACACGGGGTTCATCTACGTCATGCCCTTCATCATCCTCGTCCTCATCTTCCGTATCTGGCAGCAGTGGAGCAGGCATCTCCTTTGTCTCATCCTGCTCAGGTTCTTGAAAATAATATGCAAAACGAGCATCATCGTCCTCCTCTTCGTCCTCCTCTTCTACAGCATGTTCCTCTAGTGGGGACTGGCGAGCACCAAAATACTCATTATCTTCGACTTCTAGCTCTTCCGGAGGTCGGTAGATAGCCAAGTGCGGAGAGGGAAGTGGGGCAGCAGCCGCTGCACCCACGGTAGAGCTTGAGGCCTCCGCATTGACATGTTCAGTTGTAGGTAAGGCAGAAGTAGGGAGCGGAGGTCGACGAAGGGTTGGTACTGAACGAGAAGGCGTGGCTGGTGAAACTGGAGGAGCGAGCAGCTGAGGGGGAGAATGGAAACGAAAAGATGTATGCTCCACATCTTCAGGGAACAGGAGAGACCCCGAGGATGCAGAGGGTGGAGCAGAGGAGCGTGGGGTAAGTGGATAAGGTAACTCAACAAGCGCACCGCCGTTGCTCTCGTGAGGGGAAGAAAGCTCGAGTATGGAGCTAGAGTACGGAGAGGGAAGTGCACCAGCGTCCGGAGTATAACGTGTGTAGGCGCTTAAAGACTGGGTAAATGGTGGCTCGAAGGGCATGAAAGATTGTACGGCAGGTGAAGATGGTGTACTAGACTGCGGGGATGAACGCGCCGTCCTGGGTCTAAGTGTGAACTCGCCGTTTTGGGGAATAGCAAATGTAGCAGGGAGCGTCGAAGAACCCTCCGAAGGAAAACGTGGAGCCGTAAAGGTAAACTCAAAATCAACAGATCCCGGAGATGAGGACCGACGGCTGTCAGTTGAGGTGGAGCCATCCCTGCTGGTAAATCCAGTATCAGAAACAGATGCTTTACGTTTCTGACGAGTCTTGGAGCCGGATTGAAGATTATCTTCGGAACTTGAAGCACCTGGAAATTCTTCTTTAATAACGGAAGTCTTACTGCCCTTGGGTCCGCCTTCAAGTGCATAAAGCCCCCTCCTGGAAAATCCGCGAGAATCTGAAGACTGGTCAGGCTGGGTTTCCCAAGGAACCAACTCTTGTTCTCTCTTCATACGACGAGACTGTGTACCAGCCTCCTCGTCAAGCTCCTCGTCCATGATGTGTAGTCTTCGATTTGCATTGACTCCTCGAGGCTTCCTTTTCGGTGGTCCGCGTCTACGGCGTCCAAATAATGGTAAGGGATCCTCTAAAGGCGTAGGGGCAGGCGATGGCGGCGGCGGCGGCGGTTCCGTATCTGATGAAGATGACGACGATGAGGAGGGACCAGCAGGGCGAACATCCTCTGGTACATCGGGAACTGGCCTCAAGGGTGGCAAGACGGGTGCCGGGGCCCACTCAACGGCATTCTCCGGTTGAGGTTCATGATTAGCGGCCAGTTCTTCATGGTCGGGCTCTGCCTGTGGTTGAGGGTCAACTGGTGCAGGCACATCGACAACAGGGCCATCGTCGAACACTCCAGGGCGTGCATTTTGTTGGATCCATTCGCGGAGGAGAAAGACTGCAAGGAAAGCTAGCACGATGAGCGAGGCAATAATTTGTCCGGTGAAAATATCAGTAGAAAGGTTGCGAAGATAGGGCTGAAGTAAAACTTCTGAGAGAGTCTGCTGAGTAAGGGCGGAGTCGTTCAAAGGTACGTTAAGGCCGGAAGACGTGTTGAGGGTGTCATTAATTGATGTGTACGAGGAAAGGGATACTGGTCGTGGATGTAGACTTATCCACCAGGCGCTATGTATTGAGCTCAGTCATAATACACATTCCATTCCGTTCACATAACGTACAGTATATCTCCCATCCGAAAGTATAACCGCCATGTCAACACTGTCCCATAGGGCAAAAGAGTAAGCCATACAAAGGCAACGAGTGTGGCTCTTAGCATAAATAATATGATGCCAATAACCTGCTCTGCAAACTTCCGGACAATAATTGTCACCGGCATCCTAGCAGGCATGTCAGGTGCGTACACTGAAACGTGATGTTAACATAGTAAGGAAACATGATAGTAGTACAATACCTTTAGTGAACGCATATGGGTGCTTGCACACATCGCAAGTGGTCTTCTTGCTATGATTGAGCCATGTTTTGAGACTAAAAGTATAGGCACGGTGTCAGCGTCCACGCAACGTATTCTAGCACATCATCGAGTACTGACCATTCTTGATGAATATACCGGATGGTTCCTGAGCACTTGCATGGATAAAAAAGCGGCTGGTCAGGCTCTCCAGGTCCACTGCATATTCGACAAGTGTCTGCTACAGGTCAGACCACTTCAACTAGAATCATTCATATACCTACCTTGCTCTTGTTGCATGTGACGAAATCGTCCTCAAAATGAGGAGAAAGGTAAAGGACGAAATTTATACTGTGATTACTTGCGAGTGATAGCGTGAAGTGCGATTGAGTGTATGAGACTTGTATGTTACAACCAGAAGCAACGGCGCGCTTTAGCGCCAAGTCACGCGCGGGCAGTTGCCATATATGGTCTCAGAAAAAAGACCATTCGGAGTAATTCTTATTTTAGTGCATACTATTGCCACGAATTCGATGGAATGATTATTTCTAACAAGAAATTGAACGCAATAACCTCAGACACGAGTGCCATAGACATCCTTAGGCTCGATGCCACCCTGGCCTTTCTTGGCGTTCGCCTGGCCCCACCTTCCAAGCACGGTCAAAAATCACGATATCAACATTGTTCAGAACACGCACTTTTTAAGCCGGATGGACTGGATTTTGATGAAACCAGTGGTGTCGGTGGGCTCGAAACCACCTAACTCATCCATGGACGACTCGTGTTCGTCGTACAGACCCTAGTCATGTTTAAGTAAAACAGGTGGTAGGTAAAAGGAAGTGAAACCATACTTCATCAGAGAAACGGCCCTCCACAATTACATTGCCCTTGTAGAGCTTCAACCTTACAGTGCCATTCACAGTGCGTTGACTACCCGGAATGGCACTAGTAATGAACTCGCGTTCAGGGCTGAAGAAATACCCATCGTAAAGGATCCGACTCAAGGCCGGTGTAACAAACTGATCCCGTAATGCACGCACACTACGGTCTAGCGTGAGACCTTCAATGTCGAGGTGCGCAGCACGCAAGATAGTAGCACCAGGAGACTCGTAACAGCCTCTGGATTTCACACCAATATAGCGGTTTTCCACTATATCTATGCGACCGACACCATGCTTACGCGCGACTGCATTGAGAGCGTCAAAGATCTCAACCCCATCTGTGTAGGTTTTTGAACCACCAATGACGACCTTAGACGGAAGCCCAGCCTTGAATTCGATGCTAACAGTCTCCGGAGCGTTCGGTGCGTTCTCAGGTGAGGTCGTCAATTTCCACATGTCAGCTGGAGGGGTTGTATTGGGATCCTCCAGGATGCCCGCCTCGTAAGAAATGTGATGCAGATTTTCATCTAGAGCCCAAATTTGAATCAATCTCGTACAAAAGTGTACCGGCTCACCTGTCGACCATGGCTTGGCTGCAGTTTGTTGGACAGGGATTTTTTTCGCCGCCGCGAATGCCAGTAGGGCTGATCGTCCAGCGAAACGGTTGTAAAACTCTACGAATGCTTAGAAAACAGGTAGGGATCACTATAATAATTTGGTACCTGGAATACGCCAAGGTGCGATAACTTTGATGTCGGGTTTCAAACCATAGAAAGCGAGCTCAAACCGGACTTGGTCGTTTCCTTTTCCTGTGCATCCGTGAGCCACATAACTATTGAATACGTATGTGAGACGTCAAGTCCTAAAAGGAATATGTTCGCGACGTACTCGCAACCTTCCTGCACAGCCGCGGCGATCATGCCACGAGCGATTACTGGACGGGCGAGGGATGTTCCTAGAAGGTAAATATCCTAAATACGTCAATGCAACCGTTGTCCATATCATCATCTTGCACGTGATGACTGCGTCGAACCTCGTATATGCAGTTGGCTTGGATAGCAGGATAGATCAGTTCTGTGACAAATTCACGTTTAAGATCCTAGGAAAGATGTTAAGCAATGGTTTCAAAATTTGTTCTACCATACATACCTCTAGAATGAACTTTTTTGCACCAACATTCAGCGCTTTCTTTCTAGCGGCCTCGAAGTCCTGTACAGACCATAAGAAATGGCCAAAGCAGAGGTGAACCTAACTTTACCTCTTCCTGGCCAACATCTGCCATGAATGCGTACGTCTCATATCCCTGTTCGATGAGCCACGCAAGGATACAGGACGTGTCTGCGACTCTAGAATAAGCACGTGATCATTATGTCAAGAATCGACTTTATGCACCAAGGCCGCCTGAGTATGCAAGAAGAACGCGACCTTTCGCTTGGGGGACGGTGGACATGGCAGTTGGAGTCGTATTGACAGGGAAACGAGTCAAGTCCGACTATTTAAAAATTTGTGCGGGGCGCCTTCTCCTGTGGGGGGGTATGGGCGACGCCGGTCCTGGTCAAATGATCACTAGCCGCTTTGTCTTCTCTAATGAACACAATAAAATAACCCGAATTTCCACTACATTTAACTTCCAAACACCGGTACGAGTATTAAGAATTCGAATAGAGTGGTGATTTACGTTGAGCGTAATTTAACATTACACTGAGATATAAATTATACTTTAAAACGTCATCAAACACGATGAAACGGCCCCAAGTCTGTTAATGGGTCGGTTTACTCTCTTCTTCTGTATTTTGACGGTGCGCGCGATTCTCTGCAAGCTTCTACATGAAACTATCAGCAACCGACGTGTCTACTTCGGAAAGGGAATCACAACAAACCCTTTTGAGCATCTCAGCTGTGGTTAGAATTGATTCAAGCGCTGCCTCCGAAATGTCAGCAACCTAGGTGTGAACATACTATATGAGCTGAAGTTGTTTACGCTCGGGGGGGAATCACATACGGTATCCGTAGCTTGTGAGCCTATCTGCGCAATTCTCTCGCGTTCCTCCCTCCACCTTTCTGCACTCGCATTTTCTGCTACGCCTTCTCTGTTTTTAAGCTTCCGCCAGCTGCGGCCTGGTTGTTCTTCAGACCACTCAATCGGACGTTGCATCTTTTCTCTTCCCTTCAACCAAACTGTCGCTGCAAGGCCTCCCAGGAAAAACCAAAAGATACGTCGCGGGCCGCGATGATAATACATTGACCGGGGCCAACCTGAGTACGGATGTGAATAAGAATAGTGATGAGGGTACATAAGTAATGATTCCTCAAATGTCTTCAGCTTAAAATTGAAGCTGGCGTTTCAGTTTGCCGAGGCCACGTACACACAAATAGGTTCAGAATTAACGGCATGATTCATAACTACTGCGTTTACTCAAAACGAGTCACTTGGGTAGTCGGAGACGACGGCAGACACTTCGGAGTGGAATCAAACAATCCCCTTTCTCGTCAAGGGCTCTGGAGCCTTTCCCGTTTAATACTCATATAACATCGCCTTTAACCAGTTCTGCAGGCAACGGTCCTCTCAATTCGGAAACCAGCGGTGCAAAGTTGTAAGCAAGTCGTAACATCGTTATCACAGTACAGCATATACGATTCGAGAATCTACGCCATCACCGTCGCATCCTTGACATCTTCGTCGGACTGTGAGAGACTCTGGGGCCTGGGCACGTCAGTCTCACGCTCCACTTCCACTTGCCCGCGCCTCCGGACATAGGGGGGTGCTTGCGGGTCAAGTTTACCTTGCTCTTCGGCTACAGGAACGTCAGCCAAGATTATACAACTCAAAGAGCCACATACGTCTTGCGTGCCAAAAGTATATCACCAGGCCCACAAGAACCACTGCAAAGGCTGGGAAGTATAACCAGTACGGTTGGTAATGCTTACAAACAGAGGTTAGATAGTACTTGTATGGGACAGTAGATTGCTGTGCACTGACGAAGAGGAATAGACCGAACAATAGGCCATAAAAGTCGCTCGTCAAGAGGCTGATATTGTAATACGCAGAAGAGGCTAGGCGGTATATCCATGGTGCGACAGTATACAGGATAAACATAGCGGCAGTGTACGCGAAGAGCAATCCAACTGGTTGAAGTTAAGACCATGGAATCAAAGCAACGCATTTTATGATACATACTGACGTGACCATCCCAATTGGAGGTCTTCCACGAGCCATGTTCCAAGCCTGCCGCCTGAGCCCCGTTGATAATCATGCCCCACATCCCAAGCATACCTACCACCTACAATATAGAGATGGCATCAATTTGAGAAAGTGGGGGCTCAAATGTAATCCTTTTTTGACTGACCTCATAAAGGGGGGATTTGCGAACAAAAAATTCTTCCGTGGCGTTCGCTAAACACGACAAAAAAATACTTGTCATTAGCTAATGCTTGATAGTGGTATGGGCTACATACTGAAGCCATAAAGACTAGCACCAAGGATCATGAATATGTCCCCTTTGACAAGGCTTGCCGCGGGGTAATCTTTCTGGGTGATTTTGTCTGATCCAACCAGCATTCCGAGTCCACCGATGCACACGAGAATGCCCTAAAAGAGGTCACTGAAACGTAAACACTAGACCAGGGGATATGCTGCACCATTATTTGTGTCCAGTGGTATCGTGGTCGCATATAAAACCAAGCGAAGAAGAGGCAAACGGGAATGGCCCAACTATTCGCGACAAGGTATAATGGCTTCTATACAACAGGTAATCTGTCACTCACGCATCTAGAAGCATGCACGAAAGAAGAGTGGTGTATTGATAGGCCTGACGTGCTGTTACTGCTGAACCTCCAAAGGTACAGATACGAGCTAGCTCACCTTGACCGCCAGAAAGTTTCCTTCCACATCACACGCAGCTAAGATGAGGTCTGATGAAAGAAAAAACCAGTCAAAGAAAGGATCTGTGAAAATCATACTGAAAGAAAAAATACATTTCCAGCCATCTCGAAGGACCATTTCACCCCATCCTTTAATACCATCTATAAGTGTTCGTCAGCCACAGATGATGTTTAAAGGGTCGTCTCCACGAACATTGATACACGGTATATGGCGTGTAAACCACAAACAGCGAAAAGTACCTATCTCACAACATGGGTTCTGTCAGGAATCAGCCCAAAGCAAAGACTCACAGGAAGAAGGTCTGGGTGGTGGCATTGCTCCAGTTCCGGAGCACGAGTTCCGTGGTCGTGACGTTCGTACAAGTTATGCACAAGGACACAAGCTGGCCTGCTAGGAGTGCCAACGTGAAACGACGGGTCCACAGACTTTTGAAGCGCGCCCAAAAACTCGAAACGAAAGCAGCGGGAGACTTGTAAGAAATCTGGGGCCTGTAAGGTGCCTCCACGGCCGGAGTAATCTGTTGATGATGTTATTAAGCTTGGACGACTGAAAGGAGGCTGCGGACGCACGAGAGAAGCCATGGGTGGTACGGTGGTTCTGATGGTCACACTGATACTCTTCAGATATAAGGGAAACACACAGGCTTTTCACATGCAAAGATAACCGTAAAGCCTAGATTGGCTGCCAACAAGCGAGAGCGGACGATTCCATCTTCTAGCACTAACCCTGCTCATAAGTCACGTGAAACTATATCTTGACATGTTGCCTGGTCTAAAAGCTACTGGACCTTAAAGCTAATCTGTGGAGCGAGTAACTCCCATAAATCAACTCAACTACACAAGGTACCAGACCTAAGCGATTATCAACAGCTGTCTGTACATTCTTGATATCTGACAAGATACCGCAGAACATGAAAATACCACGGTTACAAGGAAGAGAAATGAGTGCGTATAAATCAGTGCAATAAGAATTGGAGAGCATATCACAGCTCTTCGTGGACGGCCATCGTCCTCACCTCCTCCGCCCTGCTCACAGCAGCTTGGATCTCCTCAGCGTCTCGGCTGAGAATTAAAGGGGGGGTCTCCCCGTCCTTGTTTTCCGCTGTGATAGTATCGATTGGAAGTATGGACGCCTTAGGCTCAGATACAGCTGTCGCCTCAGGGACGCTTATTGCAGTCTTGGTCCCTGTAACCATGTCAGTAGGTCAATGGCTAGTCCATAGGAGTCCTCACCTAAGCCAGAAAACATATCCAAGGCCACATTCTTGACTCTGGTGAGATTAGCTTCAAAACCCAAAACCATATCATCTACTTCCTCCTGAAGAGCCTCCATGATATCGACCAATGGATTAGCGGGTGCTGACTTATGCGTGCCGTTCTGCATGGAAATGTACAGATCCTCGAACCTTTTGCTTGCTATATCAATGGTCAGGTTACTGTTAGGATGTGTGGGTGTCCAGTAAAGGACTCACTGCGAACTAAGTCGTGATACCGCTAGAAAGGGAAGGTTAAATATGGTTATGAACTTATGGAAATACACACCTGCCAGTCTTCGTAAGTTACATCGGGAAGCCATGCATAGTCCATTGCAATATCACTCTGCGCCCGATTAGCCAGTTCTTCGACCTCTTTTGCAATAACAAGGACCTGACGAGTTAACAAATGATGAGATGGAACAAATTGAGTAATTATCACTTCATTTACCTGTCCAACCTCTGTATTAACGTAAGCACCCCACCATTCGCGAATAGCATCCGCCGTAGCCTCTACGCGTTTATCAAACTTCTCTTCAACCTTGTTCACTACACTCTCCCAAGTTTTAATTTTCTCGCCTTCCTGCTTGTCCTCCGCAGCGAGTTTCCGAGTGTATGCATTAAGTGATTTGAGTGATTTCTCCGCCTCCTGCAGCAAAGCCTCAACATGCCTACGTACGGCGGCACCAGGGGCGCGAGCTTCTTCTGCCGCAGCCTCCCGCATTCTGTTGAGCGTTGCCCTGACTACCTTCCTCTGTGACTTCCCAAGCTTTTGAAGGTCGATCTCCCACTGGGTGTGACGTCCTTCAATATCTGCCCGTTTCTCTGCAGTCTCAATGGCTTGCAGGCGGAGACGCTCCTCATCATCTTCTTGTTCGACGGGTTCTTCTGGGACAGGCGGGGGTTGTGGAGATTCGATATTAAGACCCATCTCAGCAAGGAATTCCTCAAGATCCTCATCCTCCACGGCAAGTGAGGAATCGTGGATGGTCGAAGAGGGCTCGGAGGAAATTTGGGATGAAGTTGAACTAGGAGTAACCGATGACTGCGATATGCTTTCTTGAACGACAGAAGACGCAGAAACGACAGCGTCGTTGGTCGACTCAGGAACGGAGAGATCAACCAGTGGGGAACCTTCGGAACTGGGTTCTGAAATGTTACTCACAGACACCTCAGGAGCCATCGAAATCGACGAAGAAGTTAGCGATGCGCTGTCCATGACTATGGATGAAGCAGACGTAGCAGCTTCATCTTTAGGTCCAGGCAGTGGAGTTGAGATGGACACTGTATCGCTAGTTGATGTCGCGATGTCTTCAAGCGGAGGTGTTAATGCGGCCGTGGGAGTAGGGGACTCGCTGCCGAGAGCAGTGGAGGTAGACGACGTACTAACTGCAACAGTCATGGTTTGGGCATTGGTCGTGTCAGCTTGGCCCTTTTCCACTACGGCAGCCCAAATCTTTGCGACTTGTGGGTCGACCCATTGTCTTCTCGCATCCCCCAGTGGTCTGCCAATCAGGCGCAGTAAAATGCTAGGAACATGTGATGCTCCTCGCAAAAGAGGGCGAACGTAGGGTCCAGCTCTCGTCCACTTTTGACGTGTCTTAAGAATCGCGGACAGGATATAGGGTTCAGCCATGTCCTTGAACTTTGCTACTTCGTCAGAAGCTTGTCGTACGTACGGTCCTAAGGTCGCATCATATCGACGTTCTATACGGCGGACATAGGGCCGCGCACGCAGCTGCAACCACTGAATACGTGGCACAACCTCTGTACGCCATTTGTACGTGCCGCGGCGAATCCATGGCTTGGTCATCTGGGCCGCGCGGTTATAGTATGGTTGGGCGCGTTGAACATGGGGTGCAATGGAAGGATGATCAAGGGCAGCGCGGATGGGGGGATAGACAAAAGGCTCGAGGACGAGACGTCGGTACTCTGTGAGCGCATGACATACGGGGGAACGGAGCTGCACATCACCAGGACAAACAGAGAGTGAATAAATAGTGAACCACAGAAGAAAGAGACGGCCAAGGATGTCAAATATACTGATTCCTTGATTCGAAGGACGTTTTTTTGTCTGTAGCAAGGTGAGCAACCAGAAGGCGATATTGGGAAAGTACACACTTTCGTCGGTTTTTTTGATTTGATTCTTGGCTTCGGTACAGAAGCAGATGGTTTTAATGGTGGAGGTTCCGGAGGATGAGCGGACAGGACTTCCCGCTGGTGAAGAATATTAGTTTCTTCCCAAACAGGCACGCGACACTTCGTACATCTTCAACTGAGGCCCTCTCCGGCACCTCAGGGCCTATACCATTTGGTGGGATGTGAGTAGGACCAAGCCCATTCTTTTTTAATGATAAAGTCTTATCGACGCCTTTGCCCTTGGGACCGGATGAGCCACTGGTGCTATTTGTCCGGTTCGCAGCTGCAGGTAAGGGACCCGAATTCTGTCGGCGAGTCACGACCATATTTTCAAGAGAGGAAGGATAACTACAAGTGACTGATGAAGTATTGTATGTGGTAACGGAATTGTATGTGCATCATCGCTGTGTTCGGCGCTAGGGGCCATTTCAACTCAGCACCTTTCCCACTCGACGACGAGCTCCGTCGTTCATTGCTATTTCGGAAATGACGGGAGCCTGACTCAACTCAAAGACACACTGTGGAACTTGCGACTCAGATTTTTTCCCGAATAATTTTAGCACTAGATTACAGTTATCTGCAAGTGAACATCCTACTGGTCTGTAGCCTCCCCTTTATTAGAATATAAGAAGGGCCTTTCAATATTGTCTTTCTCCGCTATCTGTTCAGTCTCGTTACCGATTCCTCAGGTGCCGTTAACTCCTGCTGTCCCCATCATCCCCTTCCGTGTGTGGAAGTTGATTAAACAATCCTGAACCAGGCTCATGGCTCTTGGGTCCCTCACCCAAATTTGTCCCTCCCTGACATCCGCCGGGTCCTTCACTGTTTTGACATACCAAAGTACGAAGGGCTGAAATATCGGAGCGGAACCTTTTATTCAACACACACCATGTTGAGTACCCCATACTGGAATCAATGCTCGACACATTGTCAAAGTAATTGTCCCCCTTTCTTTGATGTCCTATGTTATTCCCTCAAGCGTTCACGCTGTAGTGATTGAATACTTACAATTGCATTCAATTGAGCCTAATTACTGGGGAAAGGGGATTACTCCCAACCTTGGAATATGTCCTGGAAGGTAGATGGACATCTAGAATAGTCACCCAATAATGATATAGTTCAGGGAAATGTAGAATATTTTGAATATTTTCTGATCCAGAGAGCTTTCAGAGATATTTAAAATTCCCTAGTGGCTGCAAATTCTTGAAGATTATATATTCTAGGAATTTCTAAAGAAAGAACGGGTTGTCAATATTTTATATTCTAAAATCTGAAGAATTTTCCAGAACATGCTCAAGTTGCATATAGCTTCTGGTGTAGAATATCTGAGATATGCAGTGGGCATTTTGAGTATTTTGTTCCAGAACAACTGCTGGTAATGTTGCGTGGCTTCCCAAGAAGATGTCTGCATTAATAACCGAAACCAAGGGGATATATTACTGATAACTAAGGCCTAACACTAAGTGAGGCTGAGGTTTGGTGATTTGGATCAGATGGGACTGTTAGAGTTGAATTTCAAGTAAGAAAGAGAAGAAGTAGAAACGAGGTTGGTAAAATACAAGTGATATAATAAATGACCAAAAGAATCTATTTAGTTGAAGAGTTGTAATCCTACAGTAAAAGTAAATAACTTTTGGATTGTACAGACATGAACATGTACAAGGTTCCAAAGAGATGATCCTTTGGAAGTCTTATAATCCAAATAGCTTTCACAAACATATGTCAGTCACAGTTGTTTCAAAACCAGTGGTAAACTTAAACATTTAATAGTAATGTATAAGTCTGCAACAATGTCATGTTTGGTGGATGGTGAAGTTGTTGAATAATTGGGTGTAGAAATGTAGATAGGAAATAAAAATGTGAGCTGTGGACAATGTTATCACCTCAGTGATACAAAACACTTATATTGAGTAACTACCTGTAGACAATGTTATCTACCTAGATAGTTAGTTACTCATCCTAAGAACTGAATAATAATTGACTCACCACCTCAGCGATACAAAGCACTGAGGGGTTTGTCCACACCTGCCTGTGCTACTGTATAGTTCTGGGCATCCCTGGCCAGGAACTAATAGTACCTAGCTACCTAAATAATAATCCTCTGTCACTGAGAACTTGTCCACAAGTTCATTAAACCATTAGGAAAGTGTAAGTCACAAATTAAAACCAATTGAATGAGATTAACTTAAGGAATTTAGCATATATCCCCTTTTCCTCCTACATGGCACTTAGGTACACATCTCGGAGGATGGATATATGTGCCTCCAGAGAATTCCACAACACAACTGATAGACATACAATAATTAAAATAGTAAACATAGATGCAAGTTTCCTGTATATATACCAAAGGACTTGAAAGTGAGAGTGAATGGGTGTTAGAATTGTATTTTGAGTGATAGAAGTGGGAAACAGAAGTAATATTAGTAGAATATAAGTGATGTGGCCAATGATAATACGAATGTACTTAGTTAAAGAAGTGTAATCCTTGTTAGAGCTCATCCCAAGCCTAACACTAAGCCCTTGGCCCTCAGGTGTTGTGAAAGGTAACAAATTCCCACAGTGATATGTTCTTCCAACTGGGCCAAAAGGCCACTATGCCAGGTTATCTGGCATTAGTCTGTGGGCACTATATAATCAGCAACTTGTTACACATATTCACCAGCCATTCCTATGGTATGTAACAGGTGTGAAGTATGCTTAACCTTGAATATCATTCCACTTCTATTCTTGTCACATTTGATCTTTTTACTCTTTTATTATTTTTGAATTCCTGACCTCACCCAAAGCTATGTTCATTCTCAAAGGCTATGTCTGAACTTCAGGTGTAGTCATTGTCAATGATAAGGAAATAATGTTTGGAAGTGAATAGTAATCCCACAGTAAAAGCAAATGACTTTCAGAATGTTTGCAAAGGTATGTATCATTCTGAAGAGACAGTTCTTCCAAAAGAATTTTGTCTCATGATCCAAATGGCTTGTGCAAGCACATTTCAGTCACAGTCAACTTACATTGTTCAAAGGTTTTATAGGTTGTCAACAATGATATTGTCACAATCCCATTTCAAAGCTTACCAGCAAGATTCACCACTTTCAGAACCTATGTTCTGAAGGATTCATTCAGAATTTGAATTACTTACAACTGTCACTTGATGATCACTTAGTACACTCCCTCATTAAGTCCCCAAAGCACTCTAAGGATACTGTCACGATTGCAATCAGGGCATTACACTACCAAATTGCTCCTTCTGAAGCTGTTAAGAACTGAGTCAGGGCAGAAGCAGAGACAGGGCTGGAACTCAATAGAGAGTTGACAGAGGTTCGGGGTCGGGTTGCTGAGGCTCGGCGGATGGATTGAATGGGACTTGGCTTCAGCTCATGTGCTGCGCCAGCTCAGAGTCCTATCCCATATTTTGGATGAGGCCCAAGGTCACCCAAAGTTTGGGCGTGACCTTAGTGAGGTAGAATGAAGGAGGGTAGAGATTAAGGTAGAATATATTTGGGTATCTTAGTTGATCTCAGAACTGACTGTCATGTACATGGATAAGTAGCTTATATATGAAAGGGTTCAGGGATCGGTGACCGAATGACCGAGGTCAGGGTTGTAAGCTACGAAGGGAGAAGATCAAATGTGAGGTAAGAATAGGTGAAACATGGTGGTTGGGGATTTGGGCCCAGAGGTCTGAAGTCTCGGAAATTGGTCAGGAATGGGTTCTAACAGAAGCCTCTGAATGAGTCCGAATCCTTCATTTGCATTATCAAGAAATTTGATATTCAAGCTCCCATCATCGGACATCAGGCTTCCTTCATCATTCAATAAGAAATAGTGAACAATCAACAATTAGGTTCGATCAAAAAACTTCCTTGGAAAAGAAGCAACCTAACTATCCCCATCACTATCCCCATTGTCAGAATCCAAATAATAGCAATAAATGTTGTGGATGAATGTTGGATTAGTAAAAGTGTTCGGAAACATTCCTAATAGTAATAGAATGGTTTTGGAGAGCAAATGGAAATCCTACAGTAAAAGCAAATGACTTTCGGAACGTCTGCGAATAACGTGCATAGTTCCGAAGAGACAGAGATTCCGAAAGGATTCTATCTTGTGAATCGAATGAACTTTGCAGTTCATGTCAATCACAGTCAATGATCTTACATTCTTTGAAGTGGAT
>QMFG01003139.1:0-24088 GCA_003314545.1 Ramaria sp. MG151
CCGATACCCGATTCCTCTCATCCCCAAGCTTATCAACCAACTGTGAGGTGCAAAGTACTTCACCAAAATTGATGTTCAGTGGGGGTATAATGTTTGGATCAGAGAAGGGGACAAGTGGAAGGCTGCCTTCTGAACCAACTGAGGCCTGTTTGAACCTTGGGTGATGTTCTGTGGGCTGACCAACAGCCCAGCCACCTTCCAAACAATGATGAATGACATTTTCCGAGACCTCATCATGGAAGGGGTGGTCTGTGTGTACTTGGATGACATCCTCATCTTCTCCAAGACCATTTCTGAACACAGGATGGTAGTCCAGAGAGTGATGGAGAGGCTCCGAGAGCATGGGCTCTGTCTCTGACCTGAGAAGCGTGAGTTTGAACGTATGTCCATTGAGTAGTGCCAGATATGAGGGATAGGGAATATATGCTTGATTCCCCAGGTCAATCTCACTCAATCAATTCCAATTCATGATTAACCTTTAGATACTTTTCTTATAAGTATGTGGACAAAGTTTTATTCATTAAATCCCCTTAGGTATTTAATTAGGTATTAATAGTTGCTGGTCAGAGATGACCGGAGATTATACAGCTGCACAGGCAGCTATGGATGAGCCCCTCAGTGCTTTGTATCACTGAGGTGGTGAGTCCAATTCTCATTTTGTTTGTAGGAGAGTAACTAACTAGCTGGTAGATATCTTTGTCTGCAGGTAGTTACTCAATTATTAGTGCTTTGTATCACTGAGGTGATATCTTTGTCTGCAGCTTTCAAATTTCAAATTTTTCCTATCAACACTTCTACCCAATAGTATCAACAATACTGCCTTAGATTGTACCAAGACATACAAGTGTATTTAAGAGAAATGCTAGCTAGTGTGAGTCTCTTGTGAATCAATGAAAAATATCAGGGTGATGGAGTGGTTCTGGGGTTGGAATCTACATGAGGAGTGAAATGCACATACTTGGAACTAATCACTATCTAAACCACTTGAAACCAATCTGTGTGCTGTTAGAACTACAAATCATATGTACTACAATTTTTCTTCAGTAGAAAGAACAAGAAAAATGAACTGAAAACTTCTGAAACTTCATTTTGAAGCTCCGGGCGCTTGTTCCAAATGAAATGGAAGCATTCGGCTTCGGTCACGGATCAGTGACAATAGGGGCAAGTGAAAATGATTAATCAATAGTTAGATTAAATGTTGGAAGTGTTTCAGAGTTGCATGTAATAAGAAAATAAATTTGGATATTTTATTTATTTTATTTTGAATTTTGTTTGCTTGTTTGTTGGATTTTGTTCGAGTTCTTTGAGGCGAGCTTTAAGTGCCTACTTGATAATCTAAGCGAAAATATATTCTGATGCGGGAGCAAAGTGTCAGTGCCTAAAGTTTGCATACACTGACGCGAGCTTATAACAGAGATAAGAGTGCAAACTTAACAGAGTTGAGATAGTGATTGAGTCCAATAATTCACTTGAATTGAAAGCAAATGGCCGGTGATGATTTGCTAGCAAAGAAGTGGTTGCAGAGATATAGAGCGATTGATTCAGATAACAGGAGACTTTGTGGAGTTTTACTGCCTTAGATTGTGATGAGAATTACAAGCGTATTTAAGTGAAAAGCTAGCTAGTGATTGTCCTTTGTGTTTCCAAGAAAAATAATGGGGTGATGGAGAGGTTCTGGGGTTGCAGTCTACATGAGGGGTGGAATGCACAAAAATGTACTAAGACTTGTCTAAAGCATCTGAAACCGATCAGTATGCTGTAGGAATTACAGATCATGCAATCAACAATTATATTCAGCAGAAATCACAAAGAAAAAGATGGAGAAATTTTCTGAAACTCCATTTTGAAGCTCCAGACACTTGTTTAAATGAAAAGGAAGCGATCGGTTTCATTCAGGGATTGGTGACAATAGGGGCGAGTCGAAATAGAAGATATGTTGCCCTATATATGATTGGACGTGTTTCAGAGCCATGTGGGGCTCGATCGGTGGCTATTTGAGTCCATTCGTGTCTGAAGCGCATATATGCACACATTTGTGCTTGCGTGGCCTCGGGGATGTATCGCCAATTGGGTCTAAAAATGTAAACAGAATGTATTCTAAGGCATGAGGCCTTGAATTGAAATTAATGATCTTTTTATGTTGTTTTTCTGGTTTTATTCTAGGCGGCACCTCTGATGCATGAGTAGATTATGTAATCCATGATTGCACAGTAGGTAGATAAATAATAACAGCGTGGATGCCAATTGCTTGCTATGTGAGCCTGTTCGTGTCCAAATGCATGTATGCGGTTGTTCATGTCCACATGGGCTCAGGGATGCTTCACCGGTTGAATCTAAAAAATGTAAACAAAGTATATTCTAAGACTGGAAGCCTTGAGTTGAAGTCAGTCATGTTTATGTGATTGTTTTCCTATTTTATTCAGTTCTAAGGCAGCTCTGCTGATCCATCAGATAGATTACGTAATCTGATGTTCGCATGGCAGATAAATAATAATAACAATAGCAAGCAAGGATTCATGAGAGGTAACATCGTCTTGTAGAAGGACAATTTTGCTGTGTTTCTTCGTTGCGACTTCAGTAGAGTTGATTCCTGTGAGAGACAAGACAGCTCACCCCCTTTTCCCTGGCTGCATTTCCACCGTCGACTAACGATGTACACCATAGCACCATTATTCTCCACTGCTGCCTCCATCACTAATCCAGTGTCATACCACCCCCTGTGATAACAGCGACCAATCCTGCAGTATATGGTGTCAATTAAGCCAGCCAGTGCACATTCACCCCAGCGGCAAACAACTCCCATGAAGAACATTGTCGGGAGTCACCAATGCGGTTCTTTATTGCTGAAGATAGTTGTATGCTGGCCACTGAGAAAAAGCCTCCCACACTTCGTGTAGTCGAAGTCCATCGACATCCACGCAGCCGAACTTACCTTATATAGAGAGATAGAACACTCGATATCGTATCGCAATGCGAAATGTTTATCGTTATAACAACAATAATAAATTTGTGAGGTAAATCGTTCAGGAGATTGTTGTTATAATAACCAGTGAGAAATGTACTCGATTGGATGAAACCGGTAAGGCGCTGGCCCTGTAGTTCATTGGCCCTCTCATCCACATGGGAAGGACGTCAGGATTAAAAATAAATAACCAATGATAGGTGGCTGTAGAACTCTAAACAAATGAGGTTTTCTTGCCATAGTCGAGTATTCGAGAAATATTTCCAATTCAATGCATCAAGGGAAAAACTATGCTTCCAAAGTAAGAGAAATGTCAGTAGGTGGCGGAAAACAGCCCAAGTCTTCCCCCATCTGTAACAGACACATTTCCGTTAACATAAACCCCCGCTTTACTCGCAAGGTACAAGATAAGACCACCCTTTCATATGATTATATTAATGTAAGGCATCCACAGCCGCACACAATCATGATACTCACCATATCTTCCTCTCTTCCACTCCGCTCAATCGGAACAACATCCATAGCCTTCAAACCCCACCCTGCGGTCATATCTATTCAGGCATGAAATGTGAGACTTGTTTCAGTCTATATGAAAATTTATTACACGGACCAGACGGGTAAAGGCCTGGGGCAATAATATTGCTACGAATTCGCCAATCTTTGAGGAGGTTTGCAAGAACCTTCCCCAGCTGGATTGCCGCTACCTTGCTTGTGTGGTACGCGATCCCCGGTACTGCTCCGTCTCTCCTGAATCCCGCGATTGACGACACCGTCACTACCTGACTGATCACTCTAGGAATACCACCAAGCTTGTTCCCTTTGTCGAGAAGGTCAAGGAACGCGACAGTTGTATAATATACGGCTGTAACGTTCACCTTGAAGGTGTCTTGAAAGGCTTAGTGCAAAACGCGAGTTTTTTTTGTTCTCCCAGTTTCGTGGAACATTCGTCACTTAGTGACGCCCGCTGTCGCTGTGGGATATTGTGGGTTTCTAGTGTCTGAATCACTACTGGCACCACTCCCTTGCTGCACAACGTTCTTTCAATTGCAAAATTATCTCGTTTTCTATCCCATTGCCTTTCGAGCTTACCCTTTTCACATTATGATATCCGTGTTTGTTTCACTCGGGGTGTTGTACCACTGGTTCGCAGGGGTCTTAGGCGATAATATGATTGTACAGGTTTCGGGCGCTAGCACTCATTCCAATACCATTTAAATATTTTCCCCCACTCCATATCCTTAGAGTAAAAACCTTAGATAAGAGCCGGTAAATTCTTCGATATATATACATATCTACACTCGGAAGGAGAAGCATAACCATGTGTTTGTCAACATATCTACTACTGTACGTCCGTAACAGACTCTAACGCGATGCCTATAGGTGACCCAAGAGCCCCAGAAGACAAATCATGCATGTAGATGTCCGAATGTGGATAACCTGGGCGGTGATGACTTTGAGGTGCCAACGTGTGCTGGGAGAAACGTGCTGCATCAAGCATGCCAAGAAGCAAACGGCAGCCCATAGCACAAGGTATTGCATATTCCCACCTTCAAAGCAGAGGCATCGTCACCTAATCTTCTCAATAATGAAATATGACGTACCCAAAGGCAACTAGCACAAAACCTAGGGGAGCAAAGAAAAAAAGAAAGGAGTTCGTAACCAGCACCAGAAAGATACTGTAAAAACATCGGTGTCGCCCGAATCACAAACAAGAACAGTAACAAACGCACTGACCTGGAAAAGTAGAGGACGCTGCATTGAAGATTAGAGCCTCCAGAACAACAAGACGAACAAGAAGCTAACCTGTCATGAATGAGTAACCTCATCAATCGTGAACCATAACCATTCTTATACGATTTGTATGCCTTGTAGACCATGCAGAGACACAGGATGACTTCGGACATGATCGATTGAAATAAAGAAAATCCAAAACGGGATGACATCCGGATAATATAACAACCAGTGAAGTCGTAGATAGGAGGTGATCCCTTAACTGTTTTGGTGACATAATTAAGCAGCATATTACGTGACGTTTAATACACCCACCAGTGGGAAGGTAGAAGTGCCAGATAATCACAGTACCAGCAATTGTTAACAAGCGGAAACTAGCCATGATGTAAAGAAGTTTTTGGTTGCGGTTATAAACCACGTAGACCTATTTAAAAATTATCTCCTGCTGCATTTGTGCATAAAATAAAGCATACACGGGCCAGTAGGATGACTATAGCAGGTCATGTCAGCTTCGGTTTACTTAGCCTCCACGAAGGCGGCTCAGGCTTCACCTTCTACACTGACAGTGAGAACCAAAACACTGTCCCTCGTCAATCAACGCCACAGAGTACATTGAAAGACATACGATACAGCCTCCCACCAAACAAGCGAACTACATCTAAAATACCAGTGTAAATTTCTCGCAGTGGCCTCACACAGACACAGTTGTTTTGCTTACAGCTGTGGAAATATAACTCAGTAGGATGCATATCACAATGACGCAAAGAAATTGCTGACCGAATCCGAGAGGGATGGAAGAAATTGTGCTTCATTGGAACATGTTAATATTTTCCAAAATGTAATGGAGCAATGAGGCAATGCACGCATACCTGTGACGAACAGGCCAAGTGAGAAAAGTCCAAAGTAACGAGTCTGTGATTTGTTGACGAGCCTTTCAATCAATGATTGATAGGAGTTAGTAGAGACTGACCCATATATAGACAATCTTGGCAAGTGAACGAGGGCCACTCCAAATGAATTTGACCTAAGACGTGTCTAGGAAATATATGGCAATATCCAAGTATTACACTAACTTCAGAATCAAAAGATATTACTGTTTCATGATTAGTTGATGACTCAGACCTTGAATATTATTCTTACCATGGTCATATAGCAAGAAGACCAGTGAAGCAAGCCATGAGCACTTATTAGCAGATGCTGCATCAAGGAGTAAAGTCAAACCCAACAAGGGCCTTTGAAATAAGACTTACATGCATTTGCTGCTGTAATCAATGATTGAGGACTGGTAGACATCCTTGATAAGAACAAGTAAGAGGATAGTATGCGAGGGAGGAAACACCCTTTATACCATTGTTTTACACTACTTATTTATCTTGTCAGGCTTATTTGAGGTACCAGGACATCGGAGCAATACACCCTAACCCCATGATATCGCCACGTTTCCCTGTTCTTTGTCTATTGGGGAACTTTAATTACTGAATGAAAACCATTCATGACTAAAGTGAGGCAACTACGCATTAGAAGTGAAGGTCAGAATTTGAATGACATATAAGAACATAGCCACTGATCTTACAAGTTCTTAATTGAGAATCTTCCACTCTTCTATTTGGAAGCCTTACCATTCAGGGTGGCTTCAGCGCTATTGGATCTGGGGCTTGCGGAAAACAACAATGCCGGAAGCAGAATTACAAGGTTTATTTCTCGCTCCTATGGTGTTCCAAGATCATATGCAGGCCCATCGCCGAAACAAATTACCTTATAGAGTGAGAACGCCTGAGGCAATGGCGTCTTCGTCTTCGTATCCTTTAAAGTAGACCGCAATGTTATATAGTTTTTTCCCATCAAAACAATCACATAACTTGGAAACATTGGCTGAGGCTCGCAAAGCATAACAAGCGAAGTCACGAGTGACACGGATGGTGAATAGCGAAAAGGTACCAGCAATGTGTTTGGTTCCAAGCGGAAGTCGATCCTCCAAAGTCAAAGCAATTGTCGAGAAGCTACTGTCGAACAAGCCGTCGAAATTATAAAGTGCTAGTAAACAGAATAAAGATGTGTCATCCGCAAATCGACCAGAACGGCACTTGTCTCACGTTCAACAATATGAGAAAGCTTTCTGTGAAAACTGCTTGGAAGCATAAACGAAGGTGTACTGGAGGAGAAAAAATGAAAAGGCAGGACATAGACAATGCAACATGTGGTTGAGCTCACAAAACAAACAGCCCTCTCCATTATAAAGCGTTTGGCCAAACTACCTCCGAAGTCCGATGATGGCTAGGACGTTTCATGCCCTAAACATGAGGACCCTACGCTTTAGTGAAACCAAATCAGAACTGTAAGGTCACCCAACTTAGAGGGTGAAAATTTCACCACTTTAGATTCACTATGACTTGAGAACACGTCACGAATAGAATGCTTAGGTTGGGGCACAATAGCGCCTGCAGTAGCAAACAAAGTGGAGGAACTGATTAAGTAATAAAGGTTCGTAATTTTTGGGGAAACACGGGGAGAAACACGTAGGAAGATCCCACCCAAAGCAAGTCTTCATCTTGCTCTGTTGAATGCCACTCCAACGACGGTTTTCGACATGGGCTTGAACTGTTGGATTTTTTGATTTGGCTGAACAGGGGCTGTGCAATGAAAGGACTTTTTAGCTTGAGCAAGTGAGATAGCTTGTTTTAAACAGATAGTTATTATTGTTATTATTTATTCGAAGATATGTTTATGTAATCACAGCACAGCATCAAGAGAATTGGCTTGAACTGAAGAAAAGAAAAATACAAAAACATTTAGAACTCATTTTGGGCACAATCCACAGCTAAATGCCTTAGGAAAATTATTCTGTTTATTTTCGGATTCAACTGAAGGATCAGTCACAAACCCAAAGGCTTGCAAACAACTGCATATATTCTGCCTCACACGTTTGCACACATTCCATGACTGATCACCACATTCATTGTAAGAAGGCTTTCTGCCACAGACACAGACAGAAGTCCTAATGAGAGGGGAGATCAAACTTTTCTAGTTTTTATGTTAAATATTTACAAGGATTTATATCTAATGAAATGTAGAATGTGGACTGATGTGGAATGTGGACCTAAGATGTACTAAAAATAGATCCATAATCACTGTACAGGGAGTGCCACTCCCTCACATCATGCACGTGAAACACCAACTATACTACAATAGGAAACAATAAATCAGTTCCTATACTGTTATATTGGCACTGATCTGCACCCAAAGCTTCAGAAGCTTCAAATTCATCTCAGGCAAGCACCCATACACATGCATAGAGTTTCAGAGATTTTCTTATGTTCTTTTCTTGTTCTTTCTATCTCAAAAAACATGTTGAACAATTCAATTGTGGTTCCAAAAGTTTTCAGCATTGGTTTCAAGCTAATCAAAAGTAATTAGGCCTGTAATAGCTAAAAGATTGCCTCAACTAGTTTAGCACCCCAGACCCATTCCAAACCCCCAATTTCTGTCTCATTCACAAGACATTTCCTTTAGCTACAGTTTCACTTAAATACACTTGTAGTTCTCATAAATATCTAGGGCAGTAAATCTCCACAGACCCACTATTGTTCTCCCAGTGTTTGCTTGATATTTTTGTTATTATATCTCTGATAGCAAATTGCTACCAGATGTTCACTCTCAATTCAAGAATTTTATTGAGCTCAATTGTTGTCTCAAAACTGCTAAGTTTCTCTGTCATCTCTATCAACAATTGTTCATGCAATTGCACGTGAACATTAAGCACTGATTGATTACCTCCACACCAGTGCTTCCCCCACATCAGAATACAATCTCACTTAGATAAGAAAATTAGCACTACCTCAAGTGCATTGAATACAGACTCCAGAATTATCAAAATAAACCAAATAAATTCAAAAAAATATACAAAATATTTCTTTTCATTTTTCTTATTAATTACTAAGTGACTGTAAGTAATGTTATGTGGCCAGTGATGCCACTTGAGCTATTCAAACACACCTCAAGTGTTAAATGGTGGGTTGTTACTGAAAATAAATGACCAGGGATGATGATGTGATTTCTGGGGAAGGTCACTTAGCATATATATGGGTCCCGAGGTTCCGGTGTAAGAGAGTGTTGCTCTCTAGTTGGAGATTATTAATTTATTTTCTGAGTTTCAATCCAGTCGTTAGGCGCTGGTTTTTGTGCCACTCTCTTACTATTCCCAGCTTTATACAATAGAACTTGCTCCCTCCTATCATCTCAGCAGTGCCTGTCCGTGGCACAGTTGTCCTAGTGTGGCATAACGTCTTACACCGGTAGACTTCTGGGCAGATTGGAGGGACTTGGCTCCAACTTATGTGTTGCGCTGACTCAGTGTTCTGTCCTTGTGTTTCGGATGTCCAAGTAACCAGAGGGTCCAGATGAGCTGGGGTAGTCACAGGTTGTAGCATAGAGAGTGTGTAAGGGCAACCCTCCTAGTGCTCACAGATGCCTAGTAGAGGGGAAATCCAAAGATATATATAGGCAAGGAAATACAATGAAGGGAAACTCTCACCTAGTAGAGGGGCAAAGATATATATAGGCAAGGAAATACAATGAAAGGAAACTCTCACCTAGTAGAGGGGAAATCCAAAGATATATATAGGCAAGGAAATACAATGAAGGGAAACTCTCACCTAGTAGAGGGGAAATCCAAAGAGAAAAGTCTAAGGGTTCCCACTACCAGTGAAACAACTATATATGACTACCTAATGCCCAACCAGGGGCACTCCTACATGCTGTCAACCTTACCCAGCTTCTATCCCCATAAGGTGTTTCATCCCTGATAGAGGCCAGATGTTGGGCCGGGTGTTCAGGTCAGACATTTGGGTTACCCCTGAGGTGGGCTGAGGTCTTGGGCCCTACCCCCAAGGCGGTCCGAGGTTTCGGGTGGTCTGAGGTTTTGGAATAGTAATCAGAAGCTTCAGGTCAATGACCTGAGGCTTCGGACTGAGGTTCTCATGCTTCGGATTTGTGCCTCAGACATGTGAAGGAGTCAGAGGTGTAGAACTTGGCGAGAGTTGGTTGTCCCCTGACATCAGCCCCCCCCCTAATTTTTCCTGTGCCAGTTGTTGTTTCTTGAGGAAAGCCTTCACAGCCTTGGCATTTGGGGATCCATGGAGTTTGGTGAGAATGCCATCTACAACATTCCAGAGGTCCTTTTCAACAAGGAGTGCAGCCATAATGTACCACCAATCAGCATAATTTGACTTGTTAAGTTTTCCAAAATACACATTGGGCGCCATGTAGAAGATGAGCTTTCAATAGGCTCTATGCAGACTTTCATTAGGTCTGGTATACTTTTGGTAGGTATGGCTTTTGATTTGAGTACAGCAAGCTTTTTATAGGCCTGGTGCACTTTCAGTAGATGCAACTTTCAGTTTGGTTTGATGGTACCATCAGCACATGTGGTGATTAATGGAAGCAACCCATGATCTGTTTATGTTGGATTTTTTGGTTTGGCTGAACAGGGACTGTACAATGAAAGCACTGTTTAGCTTGAGCAAGTGAGATAGCTCATTGCACACAGATGGTTATTACTAAGCAACTGGAAGTAATGTTACATGGCCAGTGATGCCACTTGAACTATTTCAGGATGAATATAAATAGCAATTATGAAAATAGGATGTTATTTTGATTTAATAGCTGTATTATTGTGCCTCCACAAAAATTGTCCATGGTTGTGTGATTATCTTATGTGTTTGAAAGAGAATGTTGTGTTGCCTATAGAGACAGCCAGGTTATCTATTTCATCACAAAATTCTTTGTAGAATTTTCCTCCATAGATCCTTACTGTAAGGGCAACCTCAACCTGACCCAGGATATGTCTGCTAGAATGCCTACTGGAGGGGATACTACCCTGCCAGTGTCCTGCATGGGCCTGCAAGGGGACTTGAACCCCAAACTACACACAGAGATCACACTAGTCTGGTAAGGGAAATACAAAGTTATATAAGATATCAGATAGTAACTACAACAGTGAGGAGCATACCTGGTAAGGGAAATTTAAAGAGAAAAGGATGAAGATTCCCTTACCTCAGCAACTAACTGTATAGCTACCAGTGATCAAACAAAGGAAAACACAAGGGCAACTAGTGCTAGAGAAAGATAGAAAAAAGGGAGGCAGAGGACATAACACGGGGGATAGGATGAATCTAATATGAGATGAAATAGAGAAAGGGAGGAAAAGGAAAGGGGGGAAGGGAGAAAAAGGGAGAGAAGGGAAGAAATGGGTCATCCCCTGACACTTACATAGAGTAACCTATTCAGATGGTAATGTATTAAGGTATGAAAAGTCTTTATCAGTAGTTGTCATGTGAGATATTCACATGGTTTTTGGTGGGAATGTTTTTTAAGTCTAAGAGATATGAGCCTGGAGAACAAGAGAGAACTGTCACAGCCTGCTCCCAGACCAACCTCCGAGCCTTCAGACCTTTGGGCCCAAATCCCCAACCACTGTTATTATTTATCTATCTACCGGACAAACTCTGGATTACATAATCCACTGATGCATCAGAGATGCTGCCTAGAATAAAACCAGAAAAACAATATAAAAACATCATCAACTTCAATTCAAGGCTTCAAGCCTTAGAATACATTTTGTTTACATTTTTAGACTCAATCGGCAATCCATACACGAGGCCACGTGAGCACAAACGTGTGCATATATGCACTTTGGACACGAATGGGCTCAAATAGCCACCGATCGAGCTACACATGGCTCTGAAACACTTCCAAACACACATACGACAATATATTTACCATTTCAAATCACCCCTATCATCACCGATCCCCGAACAAAGCCAAATGCTTCCATTTCATTTAAACAAGTGTCCGGAGCTTCGAAATGGAGTTTCAGAAGTTTTCCATCTCATTTTCTTTGTCCTTTCTGCTGAATATATTTGTTGAATGCATGATCTGCAGTTCCCATAGCACACTGATCAGTTTCAGGTGCTCTAGATAGGTTTTAGTTACAGATTTGTGCATTTCTTCCCTCATGTAGATTGCAACCCCAGAATCACTCCATCACCCCATTATTTTTCTTGGAATCACAAAGGACTATCACTAGGTAGCTTTTCACTTAAATACGCTTGTAGTTCTCAGTACAATCTAAGGCAGTAAAAACTCCACAAGTCTCACATTATCTGAATCTATCGCTCTATATCTCTACAACCACTTCTTTGCTAGCAAATCATCACCGGCCATTTGCTTTCATTACAAGTGAACTATACAACTCAATCGCTATCTCAAATCTGTTAAGTTTGCACTCTTATCTCCGTTATAAGCTTGCATCAAACAAGTTGAACAAAATCAAATAAACAGCAAACAAAATACAAAATAAGATAAATAAAAATTCCCATTTATTTTCTTATTAACCACCATGTTTCACTTATTCATACTTCACGTTTGATCTTCCCCTTCGTAGCTTACGACCCTGACCCTGACTTCAATCACTTCATCCCCGCTCCCTGAACACCCTCGTATATAAGCCACTCATTCATGTACATGAAAGCAGTTCTGATATCAACGAAGATACTCAATATACTTCTATCTCCTAATCCTTACACTCCCTTGTCCCCTTTGCTAAAAGGTCACACCTGAACTTTGGGTGACCTTGGGCCTTGTCCGAAATATGGGACAGGACTCTGAGCTGGCACAGCACATAAGCTGAAGCCAAGTCCCATTCGACTCGTTCGCCGAGCCTCGGCCCTCCTTGGCAACCTGACCCCAAACTTCAGTCGACTCCATCTTGAGTCCCAGCTCTATCTTTGCATCCATCCTATTCCAGCTCTTAACAAGAACTGAGAATGAGCATGGCTATTGGCAGCAATGAAAACCCATATGAGACTGGATAAGAGACAATGAGAATTGTTATTATTATTTATCTATCATGCGAACATCAGATTATATAATCCACCTGATGGATCAGTAGAGCTGCTTCAGAACTGAATAAAGATAGAAAATAAGCACAAAAAGAGAACTGATCTCAATTCAAGGCTTCTGGCCTTAGAATACATTCTGTTTACATTTTTAGAATCAACTGGTGAAGCATCCCTGGGCCCACGTGAGTGCAAACAAGTACATATATGCATTCAGACATGAACAGGCTCACATAGCCGGTGATCAGCATCCACCGTTACCAAAAGTCTATCTAGCAATGGTTTAACCATTTTCACTCACCCTATCATGACCAATCCATGACTGAAGATGAACGCTTCCATTTCATTTGGAACAAGCGCCCAAAGCTTTGAAATGAAGTTTCAGAAGTTTTCCAATCATTTTCCTTGTTCTTTTCACTGAATAAAAATTGTTGCACACCTGATTTGTAGTTCTCATAGCACACAGGTTGGTTTCAAGTGCTTTAGATAGTAATTAGTTCCAATTTTGTGCATTTCAACCCTCATGTATATTCCAACCCCAGAACTGCTCCATCACCCTGTTATTTTTCATTGATCCACAAGAGACTCACCCTAGTTAACATTTCCTTTAAATACGCTTGTATTTCTTGGTACAACACAAGGCAGTGAAATCTCCACAAGATCTCTTATATGTTATTATTTATCTATCTACCGCACAAAGGTTACATTACGTAATCTACTGATGCATCAGTAGCGCCGTGCAAAATAAAACAACAACAACAAAAACAATATAAAAACACTACTAATGAGAGTTCAAGGCCTTGGGCCTTAGAATACATTCTGTTTACATCTTTAGGATCATTCAGCGAACAATCCCCGAGGCAATGCAGGGACGAACGTGCGCATATATGTGCTTCGGACATGAACGGGCTCCAATAGCCACCAATCGAGCCCCGAGTGGTTCTGAAACACTTCCATTCATCCTTCCAACATTTCAACTTCTATTCCTGGCCACTGTTAAGAACTAGATCTTAGCGGAGGCAAAGTGAGGGTTGGGACTCAATATAGAGTCGACCGAGGTTCGGAGTCGGGGGGCCGAGGGGGGCCGAGGCTCGGCGAACGGGTCGAGTGGGACTTGGCTTCAGCTTATGTGCTGCGCCAGCTCAGAGTCCTGTCCCATATTTCGGACGAGGCCCGAGGTCACCCGAAGTTCGGACGTGACCTTAACAAGGGGAACGAAGGAGCGTAGAGATTAAGCAAGGTGTATTGGGGTATCTTAGTTGATATCAGAACTGACTATCATGTACATGAACGAATAGCTTATATACGGAGGGGTTTGGGGATCGGAGACTGGATGACCGAGGTTGGGGTCGTAAGCTATGCAAAAGGAGATCAAACGAGTGGGATGGATATGAAATGTGTTTGAGGTGAACGGGGACTCGGGCCCGAGGGGCCGGGGGCTTCGGTTCGGCGGTGGGGTCTTGACAGCCACCCCTATCGTTGCCGATCCACAAACAAAGCAGATCCCTTCGATTTCATTTAATCAAGTGCCCGGAGCTTTGAAATGGAGTTTCAGATTTTTGCTCATTGATTTTTCTTGTTCTTTTGGCTTAGTATGGTAGTAAAACACATGATCTACATTTCCTACCACAATGATTTGTTTCAGAAGTTTTAAACATGTCTTTAGTACATTTTTGTGCATTCTTCCCCTCATGTAGACTGCAACCCCAGAATCACTCCATCGCCCCAATATTCTTCTTGGAAACACAAAGGACAATCATTAGCTAGCTCTTACTATAAGTACGCTTGTAAATTTCTCCAGAATCTAAGGCAGTATAACCTCCACATCTCTGTTACAATCTCTACATCTTTGCTTGATATCTTTGCAACTCTTGCTCTGTTAACGAATTGTCACTGGCCGTTCGTCATCATTTCAAGAGCTCTATTCAACTCAGTGCTTATCCCAAAACCGTTAAGTTTGTGCTATCTACCTATCTACAAGTCCGCGTCTCTGCACGCGAACTTTAAGCGCTGACACTTTGATTCCACATCAGCACATCCCCCATGCTAAAATTCATATCTCGCTTAGATCATCTTTTAGGCGCTTAAAGACCACCTCCAATAAACTTGAAGAAAACATCAAAAACAAAGCAAATAAAATACAATAAAATATACAAAAAATTCCCATCTTGTTTCTTATTATTATATTCTGAATCTCTTGCTTGATATCTCTACAACCGTTCCTTCATTAGCAAATCGTCACCAGCCATTTGCTTTCATTTCAAGTGATCTATACGACTCAACAGTTATCTCAAATTTGTTAAGTTTAAGCTTTATCTCTGTTACAAGGCTCACATCACTGTATGTGAACTTTAAGTGCTGACACTTTGCATCTGCATCAGGACATCCCCCGCATTCCAATAGATCTCCGCTTAGATTATAAAACAAGGGCCTAAAGCTCGTGTTGAAAGAATTTCATCAAAACTTGAATAAAGCATAAACAAAACACAAAATAAATATAATAAAAATTCTCTTTTCTTTTCTTATTAAGAATGAGACTATAGGGACCTAAGTTAACCTTATTTTATGAGACACCAAGACTACTGGGCTCAACTATGGAGCATCTGGGCTGAAACCAACTATTTTATTCAAATATAAAACTAAACCATTTGTACTAATACATCTAATTGAGGGTAGATGTTCTAAAGCAGCTATTGTTCTTTTATCTAAAAATAGCTAGATTCCTATTTATAATAACAGGGAAGGCTCAAGGCAATAGAGGGAAGCTATCACATGCAAGACATCCAGGAAGCAGAGGTATGGCGTCTGTGATGCCGATGGCCTGGGGTATGGCCGCAGCTACTTGAGGGCTTCTCGCCTTATCTTTGTCACTATCGTAGAACAGCTTCGGAGTACAGTCTGCACCACTTGCCATCAAATAACAAACATTCTAGGTGACCTAAGCTGCTTAATGCGTATGTGAGTGGTCGCCGACACGGAATTCCACTAAACTGCCACGGTACCAACTCACATGAGATTAGCAATCGCATGCGAATACGAAGAGTGTACAACTCCGATAATGCTTCCATTATCGTCATCGGCTTAACACATGGTCAACACGTGTATCCTCACCATAATTAACAAGTGACACCCCACATTTCCATCTGGGCCATGTCTAACCATTGCCAACATGTGAAACTTTCCACAGTACTTCTACAGGATTCTACCGAGACCAGATCTCCGTCTATAATGGGGTGGTGGTAGCGCGGCGCAACGCCACTGATACAGTAACTTAATCCTAAGACACGAGGGGTCGATGGTGGTTCCAATTTTAATGAAAAATGTCTCAGACGACCAGGGGTTGATACCCAGAGAGGTGTTGTCGCACCAGATTTCAGCGGTAGTACTGGCGCTACAGGTAATAACGCCATTCACGTTGATTCAATCCCTGCTTTATCCACCTGACACAAATTTACCCAAAACCCATCCTGATTTCGTACCATTTCCGTCCTCATAAGAAAATGACATCCTTGTCAGCTCAGCTCGATTTATAAGAAAAGTGAATATAATTCTAAATTTATCTCTATATTTTTTATCTTTTATGATAATGTTTTTTGTGATATTTCTTCTTTACTGATGGTGATTCAATGATTGTTTAATCAATGAGTTTGTATATTGATGCAGGGTGGTGCTACAGGATCAACTTTGATCAGCACCCAAAGCCCATGTACGGTGGTACATGAGCCTCTGAGAGATAAGGAGAGAAAGCAAAAACTTAATGGTTTTGAGATAGAGCTTGAGTCTGGTACATAGACTGACATATGAGTGAACATCTGAGAGCAAGTTTGAATAAATTTCCTGATAGTTGAGCCATTTAACTATCTTCTAGGACACTGAGAGCTTTTGGAGCTTTACTGCTGTGAAATTATATCTCTGAGCTACAAGTGTATTTAAGAAAATGAGTACCTATGATAGCTGTCTAATGGATAATAATTCAGGGAGATGGAATGATTCTGGGATATTTGGGAAGGGAGGAGGGGTGAGGTAGGTGAAACATGTCTAATTAATTCTATGCTATTGATTCTTGTAGCTAAATCATGCCTGTGAGTGTCAGAACTACAGTGATAATAATCAACATGTATATTGATATGGAATGAAAGTGAAACAAATGAAATATGTCCAAGCAGCAGGCATTGGAGTCCACATTTGTCCCAATGCAGGCATAAGTTGTGGCTAGCTAATTGCATGCATTGTCTTGATGTGTGGTTCAGTAACATTTTAGCATGTGAGGGTGAGGGTGTGTGTGTGTCATGGTATAACATGTCTGTGGAGCAATAGGCATGAATATGATTGGTGGTGGATGAGTATATGTGCTTGTTATTATTGTATATTCAAATGTTGACTTACATAACACTGAACACTTCAGGAGACCTGAACAAAGAATACTATGGAACAGGGACTCATATACAGATTCAAGTCACAAGGTTCAACACCCTAGTGACAACTTGTGGAAGTAGGCCAATGCTTTGCACGGCAGGGCCGATTCCCCCTCCCCCCCTTTTTTCTTTCACAGGTGTTGGGTGCATACAGGTAGTACACCTAGTAACCAATCCTAATATCTTCTGATGATTTCTTGTTTATTTGTTTTTTTAAACTATGCTAACATTTACTTTATAACTTCTCAAACATTTTCCTTATTTTTCTAGACTTACACTAATTGTTCTCTTGTTTTCTCTTTGCACAGCCCAGACATTTTTACTTCACAAGCCAGGTAGTTGGTTTTGGGTGCCTTCAGTATTACCAGTGGCAGTGAATGAATTTTCACCATGTGATCCATTTAGCACAAAGGAGCCAATTGTAGGATAAATGCAGATGACACAGCTCACCACAATCTCCCTCCTTAGTTTGAACAGTCGCTGAAGATGTGAGCTCTTGTAATATTACATATATTACAAAGACAGAAAAAGCTATAATTGTTAGTTCATGTAGCTACAAGCAATATGCCAGCTTGAACAGTCACTGAGGAGTGATAATTTAGAGAACTTCTCAATCCTAATCCTACTGTCACCAGAAGAGTTGCTACTGTTGAGAATAAAGCGATGCGATTGTGGTTTGTAGATATCGATGTAGTTGTGAGACCGCGCCTATGACTCGAGGCGATATGGTAACGCGAATATAAAGAGTACTTGTTATTTTTGTTCATCTACATGATGAGCTACTTATAGGATAATTTTGTACATGTGAAAAGTGAGAATAAAATGAATCAGAAACATTAAAATAAGACTCGCGATGTCCCTGCAACGCGACGGTGAGTGACCTCCGTGCGGTGAGCCGACTCCTCGGTGCCAGACGTGTTTGATGTTAATTTGTGCAACGTCGATCTCGAACGACAGCATGCACACTCGTTGTTAGACATAAACTGGATAGCGTGGCGCGTGAATACGTGCCCTCGTCGGGATTGGCTCGTCTCGAAAATTGGTGGTATCTCGTGATGATGACTTGACTCGTGCGTTATGATGACTCGGGTGGACTTGTAGGTCGATGGGGAGAATCGGCATGTGTGTCTTGGATAGAAGGTGACGTATCTGGAGAAAATATGGGAGAGCAGCATAGTGTGGAATAGAAAAGGAAGGTGATTATTTACGACAGCTACTATTTCCCAAATTCCTACAACAGACCTTTTTTGTTGTCTGATTTTTTTAAATAAGAAGTTGATTATTAAATACTATGTTTGTCTCAACACATGGTTTTTTATAATGCTTTACCTTGAGAATAATACTATAATAAGGAGTAGTCTTGTAAATATGAATATGTGGGTACATTCATGGTCAAAGCTAATGCCAAATCAGAAAGACAGGTTCATATGGTGTATATTGTAGAAAGGCAGCACAACTAGAGCTAGAAATAAATGAAGTTCAGTATCCTATCACAAGCTGATATATTAGACATACACCCCTAAATCCCTTCTCATTAAGTACATAAGTTGAAGGGACAATGAATGTGATGTTGGGGGGTTGGCAAAGAACAAGCTGCATTGGTTACTATCCATGATGCTCTAATCAAGGTGGAAGATTGCATATCGAGAGATTACGTGTGGGGTGTTGTAGTTATCCAATGTTATTGTTGGCTGTAGTTAGTAATGACCCTCTATATAATAGCAGCAGTGGGTGATATAATGGGTAGTAACACATTAGCAAGGCACATACATTATGTATAGAGACATTGTCTAGCCCAGCCAGTCTATACCACATCTAGGCTCCACATCTGGGGGTCCATGGGAGAGAACATTCACATGAGATTGCTTGTCAAAGCCACTCCTGACAAAGGAAACCTGTCCAAGAGCCCTGCAAAGGTACAGGTTTGAAGGGGAGTTCATCAGACAAGCTGTTCGTGGGAGTACAGGCAGGCATTGAGTCAAGGGAACAGTCCAGCTGCATAACCCTCCTCATATGAGGCACAACATGGGAACAGAAGTCTTGAAGTCATATCAGAAGTTCTACCTGAAATCACTGCCATCCTTGTTAACTCTTGAAGGTTAGGGGAAAGCTTACATACCAGTATTCATCTGGAGCCAAAGTACATAGAGTTTGGTGACTTGATAGTTGAAACATTATTTCTCTTATATCATTGCAGGGAATTTACTTATAGACCCACTGTCTTCTGTTGCCCATTTCACCAGTCAAACAGCATCTAAACATCAGAGTCATAAGCAAACACATACAATAATGGTTCATCTAAGTCACACGAGTCTGGTGTATTTTGATATCTTCTTTGGGCCTGCAAAGCGTCATGAGGCTGGTACAATCTACAAAAATCTGTAAGATACTCACCTGTCTTGGATGTCGGTAGCTACGGCTCCCAATTGCTGAAACACATGAATTCTAGTATTGAATCAACCAAAAATAGCATGTTTGCCACCCAAGAATGGAGTCAGTGCAGGTGTCATAGAGAAATGGGATCCTACAACATATCAGGATGTGCAGAGTCTGCCCTGACAACAAATCAAAATCCCATGATAAAAATGTAAGGAGGTGGCTCCAGGGAGAGAGGATTTGAGAAGATGTCGTTACCACCAAGGTATTTATGAATTGAATGTCAGTGATTGACAGCTTGGCAAGAAACCCTCTGAAGCAGACAAGCAGAGCAGGGTCAGACTTCTCCAGAAAATTATCTGGTGAGAAATATTGTTCTGCATATTGCTTAAATCAGACCTTCCAGGGATTGTGTATTATTCAGTTCAAACTTACTGGTGTGATGCTGTTTGATAGCTTGAGTTTTGAAACTCTGCTCACCCTATCATTGTCTTATCTCCAATATACTTGATAGTAGGTGTGTGGACATCAGCTGAATAGTGTCAGGGGACAACCTGTTTTCACCAAATCCTCCACCTCTAAGGCCCTTACACATGCGAAGCACAAGTCCGAGGTGCGGGAACCTTGGTCCAAAGCCTCGGGTCCTTGACCCGAAGCCTCCTAATATGAACCCGAAGCCTCGGGCTTCTAGTCCGAAACCTCTGACCACCCGAGACCTCAACCAACCTCGGGGTGGAACCCGACTATCTGATCCGAACCCTTGGCCCGACATCTGACCTTCGTCAGGGTCAAAGCACCTTATGGGGATAGAAGTCAGGCAGGGTTGACAGCGCGTAGGAATGCCCCTGGTTGGGTGTTAGGTAGTCGTGTATAGTTTTTTCACTAGTAGTGGGGGTCCCTAGACTTTTCTCTTTGGATTTCCCCTCTACTGGGAGGGTTGCCCTTACAAATAGAGCCTGGGTAGCTTCCATGATCATAACCCAGAACTCCCTCTACAAGCGACATAAAGGGTTCACTTTGGTGGAAATATTCCACTCAATTGGTTCCATCAACTTGAGATATGAAGTAGCAATGTTTCACAGTGTGAACTGATTGAAGGAAGTTGATGTTTTTCCCAGCCAGGTGCATTAACAAGAATGAGTGTTTCAGCATTACAAGGGCTTGCTCAACTGAGCTTCTATGGGCAAAAGGGTCAGGTACATGAATTGAGATCAGGGCATTGGCATAAGCTAGCAGGTACCAGCTCGTTAGTGTCATGTCACCTACAATATGATTGATGAGCTTGTCAACTACATAGCCAAACATGCCAATTGAGAAATCAGCATCTTCCATCTGAGATGATGGTCACACATCATTCCTTCCCATCCTTAGAGTTGAGGACAAGTTTGCTCTTCAAGCCAAATAGTATGCTAATAATCTGGATGCAATAGTCAGGCAAGGAAGTTCCTAAAGTTCTGGGTTCTCTTGAGTACCAATATGGTATCATGGGAAGAAAATCATAAAGTTTCCACTAAAAAACACAGGAAGACTGCAAGCAAACTCCTGTGACCAGCCCCAAGATTGCAAGTATATTAGTGATGCAAATCATCAAGGGCCAAATTATCACAGGATTTCTTTGAAAGTAGACCTCTGGCTTTAGGGCTGTTGATATTGACATCTTCTGATTTGGGTTTCGTAAGCCTGTGATGGCTAGCTGTTGTTGCAAACAGGTCTTGTAACAGGCACATAATTCAAATGAGCCATGTTGAAGGGCCCCGGTTGATGGCATGGGATAGACCTGTAGACACTGTGACAATGAGTGAAATCGACAAACTGTGTTCACAAGAAGTGATCTTGCCAGTCATCTTGATTCCTAGAGGGGATACAAACTTGAGGACTTCATCTGCTTTATTGAGTACAAATGATCAGCTTGAAGCCAAGCAACGTAAAACGAGTCTAGACATGAGTAAAATTGAGTAGATGACAATATGGATTCGGCTTACTTGATACTGGTCCCATTAGTGTTTGGTCCCAAATTTGCCATTGCAAGTATGCCTTCAAAATTTCATTGACACATGGCATAGTAGGCTGAGATGCATCCACGCACCCGCACCAACGAATCACAGCTCAGGATGTATTTCAGCCTCGCTGTATGGGACTACATTTCAAGAAATACAAGTCACAATATCATTTCATGGACAAATGCTGCCCATAGTCGGTATGCGGTTGAATAAACGGTCAGAAGTGGATCTTCAAACTGAAACATTATCTTCTAAATACTTGTACATTGAGAGGAAGCATCATGACCTACATTCTCGCATATGGCTGTGCTGTGAAGCAAGCTAGAATCAAGTTGTGCTTTGGCGCATGACTCCTTGGTTATATGTTCACAAATGGGTTCAAATCTGCCCTTTGTCAAGCCGTGCTATCAAAGAATCAGCTGTGACTTAATAATTTGTGTCCCAGAAAACTCACCCACCTGCTCTGCGAGTAGCTTAGCACATGTAGTCCCTTTCTGTAACAGAGTAAATACTTCTTACACAGCACTGTCTGCTGACAGGGGTAAGACTGGACGTGTTCCGTTGAACGAGCGTACAATTTGCGGCAATAGTGAGCATGACTGGGTGGAAGATAAATGCCAGAGAGCTGACCTTCATCTCGTTCCATCTGAAAGCCAGGAACTATGAGCACATCTGACGTGTGCCCAGAGAACAATGGACTTACAATGATGACCTCACTCCGGCAGCAGTAGTGGGGGTCTTACTCCGATGTACAAACTTGACCACCACCTTTCCAACACCATGAACATTGGCGATGCCACCATTGAAGATGGGTTGACCATCATCGTCCTTAGGATGGCATAGCCATATGCTGCCCCAATTCACGAAACCCATCTACGTTGGATGATGCGGTAAACGACACGAAAAACAGACCTCTTCGATGAACGGTAGCGTTCGCTGAGTGCCTAGTTGGGGTGGGGAAGGATGGTATCAAGTCACATGATCACACGCATCGGTACATGCGTACATGCGTAACGACTGAACTGCTAGTGCTACCAAGCACCGTTCAGACATTTTTTAACAGATAATTCTCCTCTTGTGATGCATGTTCCCACTGTGACCCGACAAGCCCATGCCCTACGTTTCCTCGACAGTCATTGTGAACAGCACTGGCTCCTGAGACACTAAGCCGATCTGACCACGGAGCCACTCAACATTGAGGTCCCAGAGATCATTTCCATCGAGCCTCACGGTCCCAGAGAGGGGATCATAGAACCGCTCAAAGAGAGACACGATAGTACTAGAACAAAGAGGCAATCAAAAAAAAAGTCAGCACTCCATAAAAGCGACACCAACCAAGCCTAGTCTAGCAATACCAAACCCTCACCTTTTCCCAGACCCACTATCCCCCACTAGTGCTGCTGTCTTTCCCGCCTCAAACACAATACTCAAGTCCCTAATGATCAGCACATTCGGGCAACTTGGATAGTTGAATTTAACATGGTCAAACTCAACATGGCCAACGATGTTGGTGGGCTTTAGACCCTCAGGGGAAGCACTGTTGATGTCGGGGATGTGGTCAATTGTTGCAAAGAGCTTGGCAGCAGCGCTGCAGGTGGTGGATATAACTGCAGAGAGTGCAAGAAGGGGTTAGTTCGCGCTCAGTATTGGGGGGATTGGGGTGTTTTGGATAATGTGGATGACAGAGGAGAGAGGAAGAGAGAAGAAGGGCAGGGGAGGTTACATACCCTGCATTTCGGGTGCCACAAATGCAAGTGAAAAAGATCCAATAAAGATAGCCAAGAGGGCATGAATGGTTCCTGCATTCGCCTCGCTGTGGTTGATGAACATCACTCTGAACAGGAATGCCAGTGCATATGCAGAGTAGATCACAAAGAAGAACACGCCGAGCCCTACACATAAAACACAAAAACAAAGAGGGACAGTTGTCAGAAGAATGTATCCCCATGGTGAAATGCCAAAAAGGTGAGTAAAAGAGGGAAGAATGTGGGATAGAATGTTATGATTGGAAAAAAGAGAAAACAAGCTCGTTATCCACCATGGCATATAGCCGCCTTCGAATCCGCAGCCAATGCAGCCCTGACGCAATCGTCATAAAGGGCTGTAAGTTTCCCCTGCGTCCCAAATGCCTGGGCTGTACGCACAGTTGAAATCACTTCCTCTGTGAGCATGCCGGCTTCCACAATGAAATGTTGGCTCAATCTGGGAAATGAGAAAGCATTAGTAACGAGTTGCTTGGTGGGTGCGAGGAGAAATGAAAGCAGCTGAACTAGGAACGTCGAACAGGATACAAAACATGTGAGAATAGAAGTTGGCTGCAAAAATGTAGTAATTCTGGCCTGAATGATAAATGTAGTTGGAAGGCCCGTTGAAAGAACAACATGGAATTTCACGAAAGAAAAAAATGGGTTTAAAGGGAAGTTAAGAAATAAACAAACGTACTGCATATACTTGCTACTGAAAATGTTCATGATACTGCCAGAAATCATGATGCAGGGTAACATCTAACTTAAGGCAAGCGCAAGGTGCCACAACCCAATATACGCCACTACAATCATTCAGCTGTGTCTATGATGGGAGGAAAAAAGAGGGAAGCTTCAGGGCATGTGCATAGGAAGATAGCTCATGGAGGAAACCACATGTAAATGACCCAAAGGAGTTAGCTATGACTATAAGGTGATGTTAGATGTATATGGGTCAGCGGTCGAG
>QMFG01003146.1:0-15533 GCA_003314545.1 Ramaria sp. MG151
CGGAATTCGGAAGATCCATTCGGAAGGATTGGTTCGGAAGGACAATGATATAGATGAGGTGTCCATAGTGTGATCGTGACAAGTGAATGGGAAAGAGTCCATGAGGATTGGAAAGTAGCTAAGGTACATGTATACTAATTAATGACCATAGGAATCAAAGAACAAGGGTGGGAGGAAAAGTGTGAATAAGGAAAAGAGATTAATGGACTGACAATAACTCTTGAAACATGTTTCCAAATTGCATGGCTCTTTGGGTAGAGGTAACTGAGCATAGATACTTTGGAGGGTGATCCTGAGGGTCTAGAACATTCATATCATGAAGTCTAATGATATGGGATGTCATCGCAAGCTTTGATGGAATAGGAATGACTCAATCAATAAGTTCATTGTGAAAGATGGGGATAGTCAGGGGATAGTCAGGGTGGTTCTTTCTAAAAAAATCATGATTGGACCTGACCAATGATTGTTTCACTAAACATCAAATGGAGTGTCATATGGACTGTGTTGAGTGACCAGATTAAATATAAGCGAAGGAATAAGGCAAAAGTGATTTGGATTTCTGAAGGTGATCTTTGGAGTTGTTCAGAGGGTATTGTTCGGAACTAGGTGTATGAGAGTGTAAGGTGCCTGGATATGATCATGACAACATGGACTTGTGAAGTCCATTCAACTCACAAGATAGAATCCCTTTGGAACATCTATGTCTTTGGAACTATGCATCCTTTTACAAATGTTCCAAAGGTCATTTACTTTTACTATAGGACTTCTATTCACTTTCAAATATCATTCTATTACTACTAGTGACATCTCTGATTGTTTAACTAACCACACATTCATCTGAACTCTTAACACTTGTAATTCAATTCTGACAATCTGCTGTACCAGCTGGGCATTGTTCTCTATTAGCTCTCTTATCCTTGAGCATCTTTGGTTGTGGCCTCATCATTCAGTGTTACCCTCACACTTGGGGATTGGGGACCAAATGACTGAGGTCAGGGTCATAAGCTACATGTCAGAATTAAGTTATAAGTGATACAAGTTGTAGATGGATGTAATGTGAGTTAGAGAATTGGAGGTGTTACTAGTAATAATTGAATGATGTTCAAAAGTGGATAGAAGTCCTACAGTAAAAGTGAATGACATTTGGAATGTTTGTGAAGAGGTGCATAGTTCCAAAGAGATAGATGTTCCAAAGCGATTCTATCTTGTAAGCCAAATGGACTTTGCAAGTCCATGTTAGCAGGAAAATTGTAAATGGAGAAAAAGATTAATGGGTCAGAAATACAGTGTGAAACCTGTTTCTGAATCATATGGCTCTTTGGGTAGGGACAACCTTATGTGAATCCTTTGGATAGTGATCCAGAATGTCAGGAATACTCATACCATAGAGTCTGATGATATTGCCTGTCATTGTAAGCTTTGGGAGAGTAGAATTGACTTGATCATTGAGTTCCTCAGAAAATTTGGGGTTAGTGATGGGGACAGTGAGGGTGCTTCTTTCTAAGAAAAGATAGTGACCAGACCTTGCTATTGGTTGTTTAACTATCTATAAATAGAATGCTACAAAAAACTTGATGGGTGATGCTATATTGAGTGTGAATAACATAATTGAAGTGATGATGGTTCGGATTCTGAACAAAGCCTTTGGAAGTGGTGAAAGGCCCAAAATATGATTATGGCACTACAAAGGGCAGAGATCAAACATGAAACAAAATAGATGTGAAACACATTTGGGATGACTGGAGCTTTGGGTCCAAAGGTCTGAAGACTTAAGATTCAGGCTTGGGATGGGTTCTAACAAATACACTTATAGTTCCAACAAATAAAGCAAGGTAGTAAATCTCCAAAAGTTCTTGTGTGCTCATACAGATAGTTGAATATCTCAACTATCAGAGCAACCATTAAAAATCAAACTCAAACATTTACTCTCATTCGAACCAAAGTACTAGACTCAAGTATTACCCCATTTTTGCTAAGTTTACACTGCTATCTATTATCTTTGCTCCCATACCTTTGTGTACAAGCTTTAGGCACTGATAACATTTAATCCTGTAGCACTTTCCCTGCATCAGAATTCAAACATTATATAATCCTTAGGTACCATCACAACCACCTCAGAATAAACAAAAAAAAACAGATAAAAAGATTATAAAAGGATTAAAGGGATAAAGCAATTCTAATTTCAACATCATTTTAAAAAAAAACACTCACAATGGATTTGTATAAACAGTGACTGCACTTCATATGTTCCTTTTGAGTATGGTTCTTTCCTCTGAAACCCAGAGAAAGAACCAGGAGGAGCTTGACAAAGTGGTGAGATTCAATTAGCTTCTGGAAGCTGAAGACTGGGAGAATCTGCTTACACAATACTCTCTGCAAGGAGGTTTTACAGAGGTGTCCTGTCACACCTTTGTCAGAATTGAATTATAAGTGGTAAGAGTTGTAGATAGATGTAATGTTAGTTAGGCAATCAGACAATCAGAGATGATACTAGTGATAATGAAATGATGCTTGAAAGTAAATAAGAGTCCTATAGTAAAAGTGACTGATTGGAACATTTGTGAAGGGATGCATAGTTCCGAAGAGATAGATGTTCTGAAGGGATTCCATCTTATAAGCCAAATGGACTTTGCAAGCCTATGTTAGCCACAGGCAACAATGTTACATTGTTTTGAAGTATGTCTAGACTAATGTGAATGATGTTTGAGTACTCACTCAAAGGTGTATTTGTTCAAAGACTTTTGTTTAAGGTAGTTCACAATGAGTTGACAGCTTTGAGCAAAGCAAACAAGTAGATGTATGATAATTGAACTAGGGAATATACATGCAAAGGTGCTACCTATATACCAAATAGTTTGGGAGAGAGAGCAAATGGGAAAGAGTCTGTGAGGATCAGAAGGTAGGTAAGATACATGTATACTAATCAAAAGTGATAGGAATGAAAGAGCAAGGGAGGTAGGAAAATTGTGAATTAAGAAAAACCTGGAAGGTCAAATAAAACCCATGTTCAAATGCTCATTGAGAAAACCTCAAAGTGTTTCCAGCTCAGAGGTCGAGAGCAGAAGATTTACAGACCAACAATACATCCTGAAACATACTTCTGAATTGCATGGCTCTTCAGGTAGAAACAACCTCATGCAAATTCTTCAGAGAGTAATCCTGAATATTGGGGATACTTATACCATAGAGTCTAATGGTATTGCCTGTCACTGTAAGCTTCAGAAGAGTAGAATTGGCTTGGTCATTGAGTTCCTTGAAAAAGATGGAGATAGTGATGGGGATAGTCAGGGTGCTTCTTTTCAAGAAAAGATTGTGATCAGACCTGACTATTGATTGTTTCACTAAACATTAATAGAGTGATTCAAGGAACTTGATGGATGATAAGGTTGTTAAGTGCAAATGTTTCAGATTCCAAATGAAGCCTTCAGAAGATGGCTTTTGGAAGGATGATGATGATGAAAGGCCCATAATACAATCATGACAGTCTGCTTGTGGTCAGAATCCAAATATCAGTGATAAAAGTTGTAGATGAATATGGTGTTAGTAATTCTGTTTGGAAATGTTTCTAATGATAATAGAATGGCATTCGAAAGTGAATAGAAATCCTACAGTAAAAGCGAATGGCTTTCGGAATGTTTGCGAATGAAATGCATAGTTCCTGTCAGGGGACAACCGGTTTATTCCCTTTTTCCTCTCTTTTTCCCCCTTTTTCCCTTTTCCCCCTTTCCCTTTTCCCTCCTATTCCCTATTTCCTTTTACACTAGTTCTATCCTATCTCTAGTATTATGTCCTTCGCCTCCCTTTTTCTCTATTTCCCCCTAGTGCTAGTTACACCTTTGTTTGCTCTTGTTTGACCACCAGTAGCTATATAGTTAGTCGCTTAGGTAAGGGAATCCTCACCCTTTTCTCTTTGGATTTCCCTTACCAGCCTAGAGTGAGTCCCTGTGGGTAGCTTGGGGTTCGAGTCCCCTTGCAGGCCTAGGCAGGATGCTGACAGGGTAGTATCCCCTGCAGTATGCCTGCCAGCAGGCATATCCCAGGTAAGGTGAGGTTGCCCTTACAGTTCCGAAGAGATAGAGGTTCTGAAAGGATTCTATCTCATAGATCGAATGAACTTTACAGTCCATGTCGATCACAGCCAATGATCTCACATTCTTTGAAGTGGGTTAAATGAATAAAAGTAGAATTGGAGTGCTCACTCAAATGTGAAGTTGTTGTTCAAGGTGATTTTATGATGAGTTGGCAAGTTTGGGTAGAACAATCAAGTTGACATACAATAATTGAACTAGGGAATATACATGTGAATGTGCTAGCTATATACTGAACCATTCAGTAGGGAGAGCGAATGGGAAAGAGTCCGTGAGGGTCGGGAAGTAGCTAAGGTACATGTATACTAATTAAAGACCATGGAAAACAAAAAACAAGGCAAGTAGGAAAATTGTGAATGAAGACAAAGATTAACGGACCAACAATAGCTCTTGAAACGTGTTTCCAAATCGCATGGCTCTTGTCAGAATCCAAATAATAGCAATAGATGTTGTGGATAGATGTTGGATTAGTATAAGTGTTCGGAAACATCCCTAATAGTAATAGAGCTGTTTTGGAAAGCAAATGGAAATCCTACAGTAAAAGCGAATGACTTTCGGAACGTCTGCGAATGAAGTGCATAGTTCCAAAGAGATAGAGGTTCCGAAAGGATTCTATCTTGTGAATCGAATGAACTTTGCAGTTCATGTCGATCACAGCCAATAGTCTTACATTCCTTGAAGTGGGTTTTAACTAATAAAAGTTGAATTGAAGGGCTTACTCAAAAATATACAGTTGTTGGTGAAGTTGAGTTGGGGAGCGAGTATGGCAAGTGTGAGTGGAAAATCAAGTTGACATACGATAATTGAACTAGGGAATGTACATGCGAATGTGCTAGCTTATATACTGAACCATTTGGAAGAAAGAGCAAATGGGAATGAGTCCGTGATGGTTAGGAAGTAGCCAAGGTACATGTATACTAATTAAAGGCCATAGGAAACAAAGAACAAGTGTGGTAGGAAAATTGTGAATGAAGAAAAAGATTAACGGACCCATAATAACTCTTGAAACATGTTTCCGAATCGCATGGCTCTTTGGGTAGAACTAACCATCCCTAAATCCTTCGGAGGGTCATCCTGAGGGTCTAGAACATTCATACCATAGAACATAATGATATGGAATGTCATCGCAAGCTTCCACACAATAGAAACAACTCAATCAATGAGTTCATTGGAAAAGATGGGGATAGTGATGGGGATAGTCAGGGTGCTTCTTTTCCAGAAAAGATTATGATCAGACCTGATTATTGATCGTTTCACTACACACTTCATGGAGTGATTCCTGAACTGGATTGGGTGACCGGATCAAATATATGTGAAGTATTGATGCAAGGGTGATTTGGAATTCGGAAGATCCATTCGGAAGGATTGGTTCAGAGGGACAAAGATATAGATGAGGTGTCCATATTGTGATCGTGACAGCTCTTCGGGTAGAGCTAACCGTCCCTAAATCCTTCGGAGGGTGATCCTGAGGGTCTAGAACATTCATATCATAGAGCCTAACAATATGAGATGTTATCACAAGCTTTGATTGAATATGTATGACTCAATCAATAAGTTCATTGTGAATAATGGGGATAGTGATGGGAATAGTCAGGGTGGTTCTTTCTAAAAAAAGACCATGATTGGACCTGATCAGTGATTGTTTCACTAAACATCAACTGGAGTGCTTGATGAACTAGATTGGGTGACCAGATTGAATATATGCAAAGGTTGGAGGAAGGATTGTTTTGGAGTTCTGAAGGAGGCTTTTGGAAGCATTCAGAGATTGTGGTTTGGAGGAGAAACAATGTAATGGCCTAGATTGTGATCGTGACACTTGTTTGCTTCACTCAAACTCATTATCTTGTCATGAACTATCTCAAATAAAAGTCTTTGAACAAATATACCTTTGAGTGAGTACCCAAACATCATTGGCAACAGTCTAGACACCTTTCAAAATAATGTAATATTATGAACTGTGACTGACTGGACATGCAAAGTACATTCAGCTCATGTGTTAAGAACTGAATCGGAACGGGAGCAGAGATAAGGTCGGGACTCAAAATAGAGTTGACTGAGGTTCAGGGTCAGGTTGCCGAGGAGGGCCGAGGCTCGGCGAGCAGGTTGAATGGGACTTGGCTTCAGCTTATGTGCTGCGCCAGCTCAGAGTCCTGTCTCGTATTTTAGACGAGGCCCGAGGTCACCCGAAGTTTGGGTATGACCTTAGCAAGAGGAACAAAAGAGCGTAGGGATTAAAGGTAGAGTGTATCAGGGTATCTTAGTCGATATCAGAACTGGTTTTCATGTACATGACTGCATAGCTTATATATGGGAAAGCTCGGGGATCGGGGACCGAGTGACAGAGGTCAGGGTCGTAAGCTATGAAGGGAGAAGATCAAATGTGAGGTATGAATAGGTAAAACATGATGGTCAGGGATTTGGGCCCGGAGGTCTGAGGTCTCGGGAATTGGTCAGGGATGGGCTCTGACATCATGAGATAGAATCCCTTTGGAATATCTATCTCTTTGGAACTATGCATTCCTTCACAAACATTCTAAAGGTTATTAACTTTTATTATAGGATCACCATTCACTTTCAAACAAAGTTTTCCTATCATAAGCAACATCTACAATTGTTCAACTAACCTTGCAACCATCCATAACTTTTATCACTTATAATTCAATTCTGACACAAAAGTACATGAGCTATTGATTTATATATGAAAAGGTTCAGAGATCAGGGACCAAATGACTAAGGTCAGGGTCATAAACTAGGAGGGGTGTCAGAATCCAATTATCAAAGATAAATGTTATGAACAAATGTATTGTTAGCAATAACATTGGAAAAGGTTTCCACATGAAGAGGATGGTGTCTGAAAATGAAAGGTAATCCTACAGAAAAAGTGAAGGGCTTTCGGAACGTTTGCGAAGAAGTGCATGATTCCGAAGAGATAGATATTCCGAAGGGATTCTATCTCGTGGATCGGATGAACCGTATGGTTCACGCCGATCTCACCCAGTATGATTACATTCTTTCGAAGTATAATCAAATCTAAAGTGATAAGTTTTAAAGGACTTACTTCGAAATGAAGTTACTCTTTTTGATTGTTCACGACGAATTGTTAAGTTGAGCAGATCAATCAAGTAGACATGCAATAATTGAACTAAAGAACATACATGCGAATGTGCTACCTATATACTGGGACGTTCGGAGACAAGGGCAAATGGGGAGTGGTCCGTTAAGGATCGGAAAAGTAGTTAAAGTACATGTATGCTAGTTAATGACCATGATAAATAGAGAACAAGCGTGGTAGGAAAATTGTGAATAGGAACAGAGTTTAATGAACTAGAAATAAACCCTGAAACCTGTTTCCGAACCGTATGTCGTTTCGGGTAAACGAACCCTTGTTTCACCTCTTTAAACAACGGTCCTGAGTGATGGGAATGAACGCGTCCACATGTTGAATCGTATGTGTTGTTTCCATAAGCTTTTAGAAGCACAGAATCGACCCTCCTATTGAGTTCCTAGAAATAGATGGGGATAGTGATGGGGATAGTGTAGGTGCTTCTTTTCTGAGGAAAGGCTAATAATAGAATCTGATTTCTTGGTTGGGTCCTTGTGATGTTTGCTAGGATGATTCAAGGTGTTATGGGGGATAAAGTGTTGGATGGTTTAGGTGTGACAAGTCTACCGATGATTCGGGTTCTGAAGAGTTGATTCGGAAACGTGATGTTCGGATGGTTCGGATGGTTCGGGTGGTTCGGAAGGCGAAACAGATCATAAATCATGATCGTGACAAGGGGCAGATATCAAGCATGAGTGGAGAATAGATGTGAAACAAGTTTGGGATACCCAGGGCTTTGGGCCTGATGGTCTGAAGGCTCAGGCTCCAGGCTTGGGGTAGGGTATGACATCAACACTAAATAAAGAGAATATTACTTACCATGGTAATCTGGATGTGTAAAAGAGGAAAAGGGAACCTAGATGCAGTCAACTAATAAGCAATGACACTTTGACATTGATACTTACTCTGTATCACATATCCTGGAAGCATACCAGGTGTGTAGGGTAGAAACACAAAGACCTGCTACTAAATACACAAGGATTTCATTTGCATGTATGTAGCATGAAAAGAAAATACAGTCCTTTGATTTGAAGTGGGAGTTTGAAAACAGTGCAAAAGCTGCAGGGTGGCTCTTATCTTATACTGATAGATAGTTTTTAACAGGAGATTAGTTTATGAAACTGGCAAGAAGATAGCTAGGAGACTACATACTATGTGATATTAGTCTGCGCAGCTTGGGTCCAAGTTATTATTGAAGCAGATGACAATAATAAGGCTGACATAGAAAGCTAGAAGGCACTTATATGTACCGCGCGCACACATTTAGTGCCGCGCAGACCGGAATGACATAGTTTCACTCAGATTTTTACATTTAATGTCGTGATAACTACAGGATAGCTAGAATCAGCCAGATAATCTCCAAAGTCTGATTCTCTTTAGTCTGTATAAGCATAGTTGCTTGATTTCTTCAGTGCACGGCAGTCGCAGCAGCGCGGCACACTGCGCGGCAATTTTCCAATGCCCCGGAAATTCTCTGTGACCGGTGACCCTCGCACAACCTTTCGCCCCCTATTCTTATGTGCATTGCCGCTAAGAGATTAGGTGGTGTTGCGTTCGGATGAAGTCTCGCTTTTCATTGGAATCTGACAAGCAAAGTATCAGCTATGTCACTCGGGAGTTACTTGCAGGAGGTATCGCGGGTTCTATCGTGAGTTTAAGATTCGCCATTCAGCTGGTTTTTTCTTTTTCTCGAAATTGAATAGGCTATCTATAGGCCAAGACAGTCGTCGCACCTTTCGATCGCGTCAAGATTCTTTTCCAAGCATCCAATCCACAATTTTTAAAATACGCAGGTTCGGTCTCTATCTTTTTGGCAAGACGACTAATCTCAAACAGTCAATTAGGGAAATGGACAGGTGTCTTCCGTGCTACTCATGAGATATATCTTCAGGCCGGCACACGTGGGTTATTCCAAGGGCACTCAGCCACCCTTCTGCGTATTTTTCCTTATGCAGCTATCAAGTTCATGGCTTATAGCCATTTTCGGCGTGTGAGTGTTATAACTTTCCAGTGTTGGTGGTTGCCGATATTCATGTTCCTGAGGACTTCAGTATCTAATCCCCACGAAAGGTAGTGAAACGAATTTGAAACGGTTTCTTGCTGGCTCATTATCAGGTACACAATCTCATGTCTTTATGCCAAAATAACCTCCCATGTTAAACTTATTGTCTTAAGGCACCACTTCCGTACTATTTACTTATCCCCTCGAGCTGATCCGTGTTCGGTTAGCGTACCAAACTCGCGCACCTTCAACCACATCATCCTCCCTATATCCCCACTCACTTTCTCAAATTATTACCCTAATTTATCGTGAGGGGTCTCCTACCACAACCGTATCATCTGTTCCACATCCCACACCAGTACCATCACCGAAACAATCGCGCATTTTCTCCTCGTTTCCTCTCCTTAAATTCTACCGTGGGTTCTCAGTGACTTTAATTGGAATGATACCATACTCAGGAACCTCGTTTCTGGCCTGGGACTTCTTACGAGCAAAGATGTATGGTATTGGTAAGAAACCTTCACGCGTGGGAAACCTCGTCGTCGGGGCGATATCTGGCGTTCTCGGTCAGACTGTGTCCTACCCATTCGAGGTCGTTCGGCGACGGATGCAAGTGGGAGGATTGACGCAACCTGACCGGTGGATAGGTTGGAGAGAGACTGTCAGAACAATCTGGAGACAAGGAGGCTGGCAAGGTTTTTTTATTGGTTTGAGCATTGGCTATTTGAAGATGGTCCCAATGACTGCTGTCAGTTTTGCTGTTTGGGAGGAGATGAAAGAGATGCTAGACATTGAATGATCTGTTAGAGTCGTGTAGCGCCGGTACAGCGATCGTTGTGATATTACTGCAACATCTTTATAGCCTACCACTCGTATGATCACGCCTCCACTGACGATTCTCCCTGCGCTGAACCGCACTATTGACTCTGATAAGTCACGATCTCAGTATCTGCGGCAGGCGAGTGCGATCACCAAAGACTTGGACCCTGCTACAAGTAAATTCACACTGGACGTCGCTAAACGGATCTGGGCCACGTATTCTGGTGGAGAACCCCTTGAGAAGACCGTGGAGACTGAAGTCGTTTGGAATACGAATGCGCTTAACTTGGATTTAGGCGTCGAAGGCAATACAGTATCTACTGGTGTGCGACCCTCTTCATCATTGTCAGACTAAAACTAGTCAAGCTTACTTGGAAATATCTGGATAGACAGGCATGACTTCTCATGAACCTTTCGCCAATGGCGATGGGGACGTAGTTCGGAGTGTAATTGCTCAGCAAAACAGCCCTACCTCAGAACGCGATGTGGACGATGTTCTTCCAACGGCTGATGATGCCATGCAGATCCCTCCGGCCAATGTCCATCCATCATCCCGCAACACCAATCCCATTCATCACTCAGACCTCCATGAAGATAGATTCCAGACTTCTATGCATACGGATACTGCCCAACCTCATGAACCCTCAGCTATCGATGAGTCTTCACACAGCCCTCGACCCGAGGCGCTGATGCGTGGAGCTCTCTTGAGCTCATTCCAAAAGGCCATTCATCTCCGCTACCCTCATTTAGCCGTGGATCTAGACAAACTCAGGGATAACTTTGCCAAGAAACTCACAGATGTGGAAGTGCAGGAATTTATGCGGATGGGAAGGGGGATTGTTGAGGACTTAAAATGCTCTGGAAAAATCGAAGAGACGAAACGAAAGCTAACGATTCAGGAACAAGAGCGGAACGATGAAAGTGAGGGGAGAAGGAACAGACGGCGCATTGACAGAAGCCCATTACCAGTCTCTGCTGATGAACCGAGGTTCCCCGATCGTGTAGATGTTTCGCGTCATAGTGATTCGTCCACACTGGGTGGGACTCCGGCAGTATCTACAACAATCCCGACAAGTCAGAATGAGAGTCTTGCTCTCTCTTCAGCCAGCCCCGGGAATGAAGGACCCTCACCATCAATTATCAGCGGTACCCAGTGGGACATATTTCAGCCATCGTCATCTCGTCTCAATGAAGACGTCCGCATGTCAATGTCGCCACCACCCCAGCGTCCTCCTGAAGCGCCACAGTCCAGACACCCTTCCATCCCTTCATATTCTGACCACCATAAGGATGACTCAACGCCCCTACACAATAATATCGACTCTATTCGGGAAACCGACAAACAGCTTCATTCTCATGAACCGGTAGCCCAAGTACACCAAGATGTCATGAAAGATAACGATAAATCATCAGACTTTAGGGCACCTCAGATCCTTCTTGCGAAAGTGGGCCTGCCCATTCCAGATGTTTCGGATGTTTCCTTCGACGTACACGAACGATTATTTAATGCTGTTCGGCGATGGGCGCAGTGCTGGAAGGAGTATGAGTAAGTTATGGAGATGAAAGACACTCCAAAGGTATTGACCATTGATCGTACAGTCCCAGCGAGTCACACATGCGGCTGTATTTGACAAGCATCCCAACAACAGTCGCAGAAGATGTAAATCGTGAACTTCCTCCAAATTCACCCATGTCACGCCGTGCGGAGTCTGTAGCAAACGTCAACGTCGTATGGCCTCCTTCTAGAACTTTTTACGTATCACTGAACAGGGGACGCCCGGAAGCGATGTCCTGGGGAGCTCACTTCTTCGTATGTACCTCATATCTAGATGTCTGTATTATACCTCTCAAAAATCGATTTAAGGGCCCATCGTCGCCACCCCTGGATATCTCAAACTCTGTTGTATCCGGGAAGAATACTATCCAATTCATTCAATTGGAAGACCTTTCCCAACGGCTCTTCCTCATCCTTGCTATGCCTCCTAGTGAAAGCGAGAAACGAAAAAGAACAACGTGGAAAAAACAATTGGCGCAGCATACAATATCTGATACGATCAAAGTTCAGTTTAAGCCTTAAGTTCGGGGTTTGTCCAATGATTCGACGTGTTTTGTGCCAACCGCGTTTGACTGCGCATTGTTTTCCACACTTATCGCATCATACAGACAAATACAATCCCCCATCATCCTACAGCTTTGGACTTCGGCTCAGAAGAAACATACAAACCCTCCTAACTGTTATCAGGCGCCTATCATACTTTAAATCTGCATGCTTTTCTTATATTGCACACTACCTACGTGTATAGAAAAGTCCTTTAGTTCAAATATTGATTTAGTTAATCTAGTTCCTACGTGTCTACTCATCCATCTTTCTCAGAGTATGACTACAGTGACTCAAAAAAATTATCCCAATGTTTTGCACTTTCTGCTTCATGGTCACATGGCACCACAACAAGGCCAAACAATGTTGGACTATACTTCTATCCCACTACCTATCATATTTCTTTCTATTTCCTTCTCCTTTTCCTTTTAATTCAATACATTGGTGCTTATTTAATCACCCTATTACATAATCTAAAAGTGGTAGTTTGGGACTTGTCTTCGTCCTTTATATTGACAAGTCCCATAGGCTTCTCTATTCTATGAATCAGTTAGAATTCTTCTCTAGAATCTCCTCTGTCAACAAACAGGTGTCACAGTCACATATCCTCTTGTATGCTCCTCAATTCTGATATTGACATAATACACCTCATTCTCTAATCTCTCTCTCTCTCTGCGCTATGACCCACGATGAGCTAAGGCTCCTCCGGACCATCTGGTCATTCAGTTCTCCAAAATACAAGGACAGAACACTGAGTTGGTGCAACACACAAGTTGAAGCCAAGTCCCTCTGACCCGTCAGATGTCCACCAGAGCCTCTGGATCCCCAATATACGCTAAGTGACCCACTCTGGAATTATCATCATTGTCCCTGGATTGTCATTTAATATCAGTAACAACCCACCATTTAACAGTATATCAGAACTCCCAGACTCAGGAGTTCAATAGTCATTACTTGATCAACCATCTGAAACCCACCCTCTTGAGCAACCCCTATGGTTCTGGCTCGTAGAGCTAGAAGCATGCCCCTGACCATGAATCCCCCTGTAAGGGCAACCCTTCTAGCGCCCATAGGTATCTAGTAGAGGGGAAATCCAAAGATATATATAAGGTAGAAGTCACTAGGAACGGGCACCCCCTTACATAAGCATGAAGCTCATTTTCTTCAAAATCGCTACTAGATTTAGGAGAGGGATAAAACACAATTTTAGCTCCTAGAATATGTTTAGTATATTACTTGCTAAGACTTGTTGCAGAGACTTTAGAAAAAAAACACAAAACTGAGTGACTAGTAGCAATTTTAAGGTCAAAATATCCAAAAAGAAAAAAAAAAAATTTTGGTAATTCCCACACAAATCATAGCATTTTTCATTTTTCATGAAGAAAATTTTGCAGGTCACGTGGTTGATAGCCGAGGTCACGTGACTCAGCTCCTCAGCTATCAATCATGTAAACAGTCTTTGGTACAAACAGGATGGGTAGACTGTAGGGTGGGGGGTGGTAGCAGTGGAGACATGGAAGCTCAGTCCTAGTTTTATTGCAGAATTATATTTTTGTTTTAGCATATTAAAAAAAATTATTTTTTTAAACTAATTTCTGGGCAAATTCTAGCACTTTTCATTTTTTTGTGAGAAGATTTTGCGCTCATGTGACGTAGGTGCCCATATTACATAAAGGGTGCCCGTTCCTAGTGACTTCTACCTTATGCAAGAAGATACAGTAAAGGAACTCTCACCTAGTAGAGGGGAAATCCAAAGAGAAAAGTCTAGGGATCCCCCCTACTAGTGAAAAAACTATATATAACTACCTAACACCCAACCAGGGGCACTCCTACGTGCTGTCAACCCTGCCTGACTTCTATCCCCATAAGGTGCTTCGACCCTGACGAAGGTCGGATGTCGGGCCGAGTGTTCGGATCAGATATTCGGGCCCCACCCCGAGGTTGGTTGAAGTCTCAGGTGGTCCGAGGTTTTGGACTAGAAGCCTGAGACTTTGGATTCGTATTTGGAGGCTTCGGGTCGAGGACCCGAGGCTTCGGACCAAGGTTCCCGTGCCTCGGACTTGTGCTTCGCATGTGTAAAGGCCTTAGAGGTGGAGGATTTGGTGAAAATAGGTTGTCCCCTGTCATCAGCCCCCTCCGAGAGTGCTGCGTCCTCAAAGCACGAGCCATAATGGTGTCAAATGCTGTCGAGCAAGCCCTCTGAGGTGCTCCAGAGTGTGTTTGATAGAACTCTTGGATTTTGTCCAGGGCTGAAACGTCTGCTTCCAAAACCCAAGTGTTCTCCTCATACCCATACCCTTCCCATTTGATCAGGAACTGTAGTTGACCTCTGTGGAACTGACTGTCAAGGATCCGTTCCACTATGTAGTTGTCAGAATCCAAATATCAATGATAAAAGATATAGATGAATGTTGGGTTAGTGAATCTGTTTGGAAATATTCCTAATGATGATAGAATGGTTTTGGAAAGTGAATAGAAATCCTACAGTAAAAGCGAATGGCTTTTGGAATGTCTGCGAATGAAATGCATAGTTCCGAAGAGATAGAGGTTCCGAAAGGATTCTATCTCCTAGATCAAATGAACTTGGCAGTCCATGTTGATCACAGCCAATGATCTTACATTCCTTGAAGTGGATTTAACTAATCAAAATGGAATTGGAGTGCTTACTCAAAAAATATAAAGTTGTTGTTTGAGGTGAGTTGAGGACGAGTTGGCAAATGTGGATGAAAGAATCAAGTTGACATACAATAATTGAACTAGGGAACATACATGCGGATTGTTTAGCTATATACCGAAGGATTCGGAATAGGAGGCGAATGGGAATGAGTCCGTGAGGATCGGAAAATAGCCAAGGTACATGTATACTAATGAAAGGCCATAGAAAACAAAGAACAATGATGGAAGGAAAATTGTGAATGAAGAAAAGGGATAATAGACTATTACCAGCTCCTGAAACATGTTTCCAAATCGTATGGCTTTTTGGGTAGAGATAGCCATGCCCAAATCTTTCAGAAAGTCATTATGAGAGTCTAGAGTGTTCCTATCATCAAGTCTGATGATATGGCATGTCATCGCAAGCATTGAATGAATATGAATAACTCAATCCATAATTGTATGGTGAAAGATGGGGATAGTGATGGGGATAGTCAGGGTGGTTCTTTTCTAAAAAAAGAATATTGTCAGAATCCAAATAATAGCAACAAATGTTGTGGATGAATGTTGGGTTAGTAAATGTGTTCGGAAACATTCCTAATGGTGATAGAATAGTTTTGGAAAGCAAATGGAAATCCTACAGTAAAAGCGAATGACTTTCGGAACGTCTGCGAATGAAGTGCATAGCTCCGAAGAGACAGAGATTCCGAAAGGATCCTATCTCGTGAATCGAATGAACTTTGCAGTTCATGTCGATCACAGCCAATGATC
>QMFG01003148.1:0-10770 GCA_003314545.1 Ramaria sp. MG151
CTGCAAGGTTCATTCGATCCACGAGATAGAATCCCTTTGGAACCTCTATCTCTTCGGAACTATGCACTTCATTCGCAGACGTTCCGAAAGTCATTTGCTTTTACTGTAGGATTTTTATTCACTTTCCAAACCCATTCGGTTATCATTAGGAATATTTCCGAACACTTTTACTAACACAACATTCATCCACAACATTTATCACTGTTATTCGGATTCTGACAAAAAGATGGGGATAGTGATGGGGATTGTTAAGAACTAGATCTTAGCGGAGGCAAAGTGAGGGTTGGGACTCAATATAGAGTCGACCGAGGTTCGGAGTCGAGTTGCCGAGGGGGGCTGAGGCTCGGCGAATGGGTCGAGTGGGACTTGGCTTCAGCTTATGTGCTGCGCCAGCTCAGAGTCCTGTCCCGTATTTTGGATGAGGCCCAAGGTCACCCGAAGTTCGGGCATGACCTTAACGAGGGGAACGAAGGAGCGTAAGGATTAAGCAAGGTGTATTGGGGTATCTTAGTTGATATCAGAACTGACTATCATGTACATGAACGAATAGCTTATATACGGAGGGGTTCGGGGTTCGGAGACCGGATGACCGAGGTCAGGGTCGTAAGCTATGCAAAAGGAGATCAAATGAGTGGGGCGGATATGAAACGTGTCTGAGGTAAACGGGGACTTGGGCCCGAGGGGCCGGGGGCTTCGGTTCGGCGGTGGGGTCTTGACAGGGATAGTCAGGGTGCTTCTCTTCCAGAAAAGATTATGATCAGACCTGGTTATTGATTGTTTCACTAAACACTTCATGGAGTGATTCCTGAACTGGATTGGGTGACTGGATCAAATGTGTGGGAAGTATTGAGGCAAGGGTGATTTGGGATTCGGAAGATCCATTTGGAAAGATTGGTTCGGAAGGACAATGATATAGACAAGGTGTCCATATTGTGATCGTGACATCCACCTCCCGAACCATCCAAACAACATTCGTCCGAATTGAATCTTCGGAATCTGAATCGTCAACAATTTCATCACACATGAACCATTCAACATTCCATCACCCTTGACACCCTGACTCGTCCTAATAACATCACAAGAACCCAACCAAGAGATCAGGTTCCGTTATTAGCCTTTCCTCAGAAAAGAAGCATCTACACTATCCCCATCTATTTCTAGGAACTCAATATCAGGGTTGATTCTATGCTTCTAAAAGCTTATGGTGACGAGACATACGATTCCATATGTTGACACGGTCATATCCGACACTTAGGGTCATTGTTTAAGGAAGTGAAACAAGAGTTCGTCTACCTGAAACGACATGCGATTCGGAAACAGGTTTCAGGATTTATTTCTAGTTCGTTAAATATTTTTCTTATTCACAATTTTCACCCAACCCTTGTTCTCTATTTCCTATGGTCATTAATTAGCATACATGTACCTTAGCTACTTTCCGATTCCCAATGGACTTCTCCCCATTCGCTCTTGCCTCTGAACCTCCCAGTATATAAGTAGCACACTCGCATGTATGCTCTCTAGTTCAATTATTGCACGTCTACTTGATTGATCTACTTGACTTAATAATTCGTCATAAACAATCTTGAACAACAACTTCACTTCAAAGTAAGTCCTATAAAACTTATCAATTTGGGTTTGAATACACTCCAAAAGAATGTGACACCATTGGCTGTGATCGGCATGAACTAAATGGTTCATCTGATCCACGAGATAGAATCCTTTTGGAACATCTATCTTTTCGGAACTATGCATCTCTTTGCAACCATTCCAAAAGCCGTTTGCTTTTACTGTAGGATTGCTATTCACTTTTGAATACCATTCTATTCATATGAAAACATTTTCGAACGTTATTACTAACACTACATTCATCTATAACATTTATCTTTGATAATTGAATTCTGACAAATTGCTATTGGAGATGCCATGTGTTATTTGCAACATCACTCTATCTCCACGCCACCTTTTATTGTGGTTCAGACAAGTGCCATTGACTTGCATGGACCACCCCAAGCCCTAGGTGTCTTCAGAGATTGCTAGCCACCACAGTGTGCCAGATATCCTGAATTTATGTTGTTGTTGTAGGGATTCCAAAGCTAAAGGGGGGATACTGTCACAATCATGATTTATCTCTTATTTGATCTCTCTGAACAGTTATCTTCTGAACACCTCATTTGGAAACCAAATTGCCAGAGCTTTGTCACATATGCTCTTACTCAACATCCCATTACCATGAAACATCATGAATCACTCTATTGATATTGATGGGATTTGTCATGATTATGATATTGGCAGTCTCTCTATGTTATCATTCTTCCAAACTGAATTCTTCAAAGCCAACCATCACCACCTTGATTACATCATTTGGACTCAACAACCTTCTCAACCATCAGTTTCCCTGAATCTCCCCATTGATGTTTAGTGGAACAATCATTGATCAGATCCAATCACAATCTTTTTTTAGAGAAAACCAACCTAACTATCCCCATCACTATCCCCATCTTTTCTAAATAAACTCATTGATTGAGTCAACTCTAACCACCCAAAGCTTGTGATGACATTCCATATCATTAGACTCAATGATATGAATGTTCTAGACTCTCAGGAGAATTATCTGAAGGGTTTTGCATGAGGAGATCCCTATCCAAAGAGCCATGCAATTCAGAAACATGCTTCAGGAGTTATTGTTGGTCCATTAATCTTTTTCCTCATTCACAATTTTCCTACCTCCCTTGTTCTTTGTTTTCTATGGTCTTTAATTAGTATATTTGTACCTTATTGTTAAGAACTGAGTTGGAGTGGAGGCAGAGTTAAGTTTGGGACTCAAGATAGAGTCGACCAAGGTTTGGGGTCAGGTTGCTGAGGAGGGCCAAGGCTCGGCGAATGGGTCGAGTGGGACTTGGCTTCAGCTTATGTGTTGCGCCAGCTCAGAGTCCTGTCCTGTATTTTGGATGAGGCCCGAGGTCACCTGAAGTTTGGGCATGACCTTAGCGAGAGGGATGAAGGAGTGTAAAGATTAGAGATAGAATATATTTGGGTATCTTAGTCAATATCAGAACTGATTTTCATGTACATGAACGAGTAGCTTATATACGAAGGGGTTCAGGGATCAGAGACTGGATGACCGAGGTCAGGGTCGTAAGCTATGCAAAAAGAGATCAAACAGATGGGGTGGATATGAAACATGTTTGAGGTGAACCGGGGTTCGGGCCCAAAGGGCTGGGGGTTCAGTTTGGCGGCATGGGTTCTGACACTTATCTACTTTCTGATCCTCACAGACTCTTTCCTATTTGCTGTGTCTTCTGAACTGTTCGGTATATAGGTAGAGCATTCACATGTATATTCCCTAGTTCAATTATTGTATGTCTACTTGTTTGCTCTACTGTCAGAACCCGACCGAAACCTTGGGCCTCCGGGCCCGAATCCCCGGCCATCACGTTTCATTTATTCATACCTTCTGTTTGATCTCTTCCCCTCATAGCTTACGACCCTGACCTCGGTCATTCGGTCACCGATCCCCGAACCCTCTCGTATATAATTCGCTCATTCATGTACATGATAATCAGTTCTGATATCAACTAAGATACCCCAATACACCTTGCTTAATCTCTACGCTCCTTCATCCCTTTCATTAAGGTCATGCCCGAACTTCGGGTGACCTTGGGCCTCGTCCGAAATACAGGACAGGACTCTGAGCTGGCGCAGCACATAAGCTGAAGCCAAGTCCCACTCGACCCGTTCGCCGAGCCTCGGCCCCCCTCGGCCCCCTGACCCCGAACCTCGGTCGACTCCATATTGAGTCTCCACCTTCACTCTGTCTCCGCTAAGATTCAGTTCTTGACAGTATATCAGAACTCTTGAAGCTCAGACAGTCCTTATGACCCCGACCACCCGATCCGCTGCTCAAAACCAAATCAGTAGAGCAATACCCTCCGTCCTAGCTTGAAGAGCAAGGAACTCCCCGACCCCAACTCCGTTGTTTTGACACAGAAACATGCCCCTTCGCGATCATTCAGTTCCTGAGGGACACATCGAGGAGGTCCCCAATGACCCTGAACCATATCACGAACCCCCTGATGACGATTCAAACCCCGACCCAAACCCTGACCCAGACCCAGACCCTGACCCACCGTCGGACAATGACACCAATGTTGGAGAATCCCTCGCCAAGGCTCTCTCCAAGATTGCGGACCTCATGGGTCCCCAAAACCTGAATCCTTGAAAGTGAAAATTTGGGAACCCAATACGTTTGACGGCTCGGACCCAAAGAAGCTACGAGGCTTCCTCCTTCAGTGCAAACTGAATTTCCGCGCCCGACCGAAAGCATTCTCAGAAGAGTCTGCCAAGGTCAACTATGCCCTATCCTTCCTCAAAGGCATGGTTCTTGATTATTTCGAGCTGTACCTTACTGATGACTCTTCGTTTGAACCCGAGTGGTTCAACAACTACGATAGCTTCACTGAGGAACTCATGATCAACTTCGGCCCGTACGACGCAGTCGTGGACACTGAAGTAGACCTTGAGAACCTTGTGATGAAGGACAGTCACAAGGCCACCAAATCTTTCGTTGAATTCTATCGCCTCGCCTTGCTCGTCAACTACAACAACCAAGCGCTGCTTCGGAAGGCCTATCTCACCCTCCCAAAGTGAATCAAAGACAAGATGATTCATTTCAACAAACCCCACACCCTGGATAAGCTCCGAGATCTGGTCCAACGGATCGACCAGCGCTACTGGGAACGTCAAGGTGAGCTTGCTCGCAAGACAACCCAGTCGTCATCAAGGTCCGAACCTCGGACCAAGAAATTGGTTGCCCCGGCCCCGAACACAACCCCGAAGGCACAGAAAAGTACCTTGGCCAAAGGCAAAGAGGCTGCAAAGCCTTCTACGCCTCAGTTGAAGGCACCCAACCTCTCGGGTAAGCTTGGGCCCGATGGCAAGCTTACTCCCCAAGAACGCCAGCGTTGCTTCGACCTGAACTTGTGTCTGGTCTGCGGCAGTATGGATGTCAGAATCCAATTATCAAAGCTAAATGTTATGGACAAATGTATTGTTAGCAATAACATTAGAAAATGTTTCCACACAAAGAAGATGGTGTTCGAAAATGAAAGGCAACCCTACAGTAAAAGCGAAAGGCTTTCGGAATGTTTGCGAAGAAGTGCATGATTCTGAAGAGATAGATATTCCAAAAGGATTCTATCTCGTGGATTGGATGAACCGTATAGTTCACGCCGATCACACCCAGTATGATTACATTCTTTCGAAGTATAATCAAATCTAAAGTGATAAGTTTTATAGGACTTACTTTGAAATGAAGTTGCTCTTTGTTGATTATTCACGACGAATTGTTAAGTCAAGCAGATCAATCAAGTAGACGTGCAATAATTGAACTAAAGAACATACATGCGAATGTGCTACTTATATACTGGGACGTTTGGAGGCAAGGGCGAATGGGGAGTAGTCCGTCAAGGATCGGAAAAATAGCTAAAGTACATGTATGCTAGTCAATGACCATAGAGAATAGAGAACTAGGGTGGGGTGAAAGTTGTGAATGGGAAAAGGGTTTAACGAACTGGGAATGAGTCCTGAAACCTGTTTCCGAATCGTATGTCATTTCGGGTAAATGAACTCTTGTTTCACCTCCCTAAATGACGGCCCTGAGTGTCGGGGATGAACTCGTCCACCTATTGAATTGTATGTGTTGTCACCATAAGCTTTTAGAAGCATAGAATCGACCCTGCTATTGAGTTCCTAGAAATAGATGGGGATAGTGATGGGGATAGTTGTCATGATCATGATGAGGACACCTCATCTACATCATTGTCCTTCCGAACCAATCCTTCCGAATGGATCTTCCGAATTCCGAATCACCCTTGCATCAATGCTTCACATATATTTGATCTGGTCACCCAATCCAGTTCAGGAATCACTCCATGAAGTGTGTAGTGAAACAATCAATAATCAGGTTCGATCATAATCTTTTCTGGAAAAGAAGCACCCTGACTATCCCCATCACTATCCCCATCTTTTCCAATGAACTCATTGATTGAGTTGTTTCTATTGTGTGGAAGCTTGCGATGACATTCCATATCATTATGTTCTATGGTATGAATGTTCTAGACCCTCAGGATCACCCTCCGAAGGATTTAGGGATGGTTAGTTCTACCCGAAGAGCCATGCGATTTGGAAACATGTTTCAAGAGTTATGGGTCCGTTAATCTTTTTCTTCATTCACAATTTTCCTACCACCCTTGTTCTCGGTTTCCTATGGCCTTTAATTAGTATACATGTACCTTGACTACTTCCTAACCATCACGGACCCATTCCCATTCGCTCTTTCTTCCGAATGGTTCAGTATATAAGCTAGCACATTCGCATGTACATTCCCTAGTTCAATTATCATATGTCAACTTGATTTTCTACTTACACTTGCCAAACTCGCTCCCAACTCAACTTCACCAACAACTGTATATTCTTCGAGTAAGCCCTTCAATTCAACTTTTATTAGTTAAATCCACTTCAAGGAATGTAAAATCATTGGCTGTGATCGACATGAACTGCAAAGTTCATTCGATTCACGAGATAGAATCCTTTCGGAACCTCTGTCTCTTCGGAACTATGCACTTCATTCGCAGACGTTCCAAAAGTCATTCGCTTTTACTGTAGGATTTCCATTTGCTTTCCAAAACCACTCTATTGCTATTAGGGATGTTTCCGAACACTTTTATTAATCCAACATCTATCCACAACATCTATTGCTCTTATTTGGATTCTGACAATAGTGTAGATGCTTCTTTTCTGAGGAAAGGCTAATAATAGAACCTGATCTCTTGGTTGGGTCCTTGTGATGTTGCTAGGACGATTCAAGGTGTTATGGGTGACGAAGTGTTGGATAGTTCATGTGTGACAAGTCTGCCGATGATTCAGGTTCCAAAGAGTGGATTTGGAAACGTGATGTTTGGGTGGTTCGGGTGGTTTGGAAGGTGGAATAGATCATAAATCATGATTGTGACAATGGACCACAAAGCTAGTGTGTGTCCGAGTGGCTGAACCTCCGACGACCGAGGTTCACGCTGCTACAGCCGATCCGAAGTCACCCTCCGAATCCATCCCAAAGCTTGAGGCTCCTCGCATTGCCCTAATCAATGCAGCCGCATTCACTTGTGCCTGTAAATTAGAGGGATCCGAAACCTTTCACCTCAACCTGGCCTCAACCAAGCTCTCAGCACGCTCGGCCAACCTATCTCTGACTCCTGCAGACATGGAAGGCATACCTGAAGACTATTGTGACTTCGGGGACGTATTCTCCAAGTCTAGGGTGGACACTCTGGTGCCTCACAGACTCTACAACCTCAAGATCACTCTCGAGGACAGCCTGAACCGCCACAACCCCCAATCTACTCGCTCTCTCGGTCCGAACTCAAAACACTCCGATCCTTCATTGACAAACACTTGAACATTGGGTTCGTTCAGCCCTCTCGGTCTTCACACGGAGCACCCATCCTCTTCATTCGAAAAAAGGATGGCTCGCTCCAACTATGCGCAGACTTCCGAGGGTTGAATAAGGTAACTAAGAAAGACCGATACCCACTACCTCTCGTCTCAGACCTGCTGGACGCACCGAAGAAGTCTCGGTATTACACTAAAATCGACCTTCAACACGCGTACCACCGTGTCTGAATCGCCGAAGGAGATGAATGGAAGACCGCGTTCAAGACCCGATATGGGTCCTTCGAGTGGCTAGTAATGCCCTTCGGGCTTATCAACTCACCTGCAGCTTTCCAACATCTCATGAATGACATTCTGGGAGATTTGTTGGATAAATGTGTGGTAGTTTACCTTGATGACATCCTCATTTACTCTGACACACTTGCTGAGCACAAAAAGCACATATGCAAAGTGCTTCAATAGCTCCGAAAACACAGTCTCTATGCAAAAGCTAAGAAATGTGAATGGCACAAAGACACAGTAGAATTCCTTGGATACATACTGACATCCAAAGGCCTCACAATGACCGAAGACAAAATTCAAGTGATCTGAGACTGGCCCAAGCCTCAGAAGGTTAAAGACATTCAGTCCTTCCTCAGCTTTGCCAATTTCTACTGATGTTTCATTCTCAACTATTCAGAGATTACAGTACCACTCACTCGACTCACCCAAAAGGGTACAACCTGGCACTTCTTGGATGAATGCAGAACAGTGTTCAAAACTCTGAAGAAAGCCTTCACCTCGGCCCCGATCCTCACGCATTGGGACCCCGACCAACAGCTGGTCATGGAAACCGATGCCTCGGACTATGCCCTTGCTGCCATCCTATCAACCTACACCCCGGATGGCGAGATCCACCCGATCGCTTTCCACTCTCAGATGTTCTCAGGTGCTGAACTCAACTATGACATCCATGACAAAGAGCTGTTAGCAATCTTTGATGCTTTTAAATGTTGGCGACACTATCTAGAAGGCCCCTCGGTTCCGATAGACATTGTTACTGACCACAAAAACCCGGAATACTTTTCGACTACAAAACTGCTCACCCGAAGACAGGCCCAATGGTCTGAATATCTGTTGCAGTTCAACCTCGTAATTCGGTTTCAGCTGGGCAAGCTCAGTGCGAAGCCCGATGCCTTAACTAGACAATGGGACGTCTACCTTAAAGAAGGGGGTAAAAACTACACGACAATTAACCCACAGAACCTTCGGCCGATCTTCACGACTCAACAGATCACCAAGTCACTCCAAGCTACATCCTTGATTCTGCCTTTGCTCCACGTGAGCCTTGTCATAGACTTTGAAAAACTCCATGCTGACATTAAAGCTCACCTGGCCTCAGACCCCGAGGCCTTAAAACACCTTGGCGATACCTCCAACCCGAGGTGGACACAATCCGAAGATAGACTCTTGAAACACAACAACCAAATCTACGTCCCCGAGGCTGATGACCTTCGGCTCCAAGTACTACAGCATAAACACGATCACATACTCGCAGGACACTTCGGTCAGAACAAGACTCTATCTGCAATTAGGTGCGAATACATGTGGCCCGGACTTCAAACCTCAGTCAACGAATTCTGCAAGTCCTGTACCTCGTGTCTACACTCTAAACCCCAATGCCACAAACCCTACGGCTTCCTCAAACAGCTCCCAATTCCCGAACAACCCTGGAACTTGATATCCATGGACTTCATTGAACAGCTGCCTTGGTCCACCAGCTACACTGCAATACTGGTCGTAGTCGACCGACTAATGAAACAAGCAATATTTATTCCAATGCACAACACAGTCACCTCGGCCGACCTCACGAAGCTCTTCGTCCTACATGTCTTCTCAAAACACAGCGTACCCTCGCATGTAACTTCGGACAGAGGTTCAGAGTTCATCTCCCACTTCTTTAAATCATTGGGTAAAGCCTTAGACATGACACTTCACTTCACCTCGGGTTATCACCCCAAGGGCGACGGTCAGACCGAACGTACTAACCAGACGTTGGAACAATATCTCCGAGTGTATAGTAACTACCAACAGAACAATTGGGCAGACCTACTTCCACTCACCAAATTCGCTTACAACAACGCCCCAAGCACCACGACGGGCGTATCACCATTCTTTGCAAACAAGGGATACCACCCGAACATCTCGGTCCACCCCGACCGAGACCTCGCCTCCTCTCGGGCCCGAGATTTCTGTCACAATCACAATTTGGACATTACATTCAGATCATCCTCGTTCCAAAGCAATCCTTCCAAAGCATTTCGTCTGAAGTCCAAAGCAACATTCCCACATTCCCATCAATTTCATCCAACAACTCTTTTATCTATCACTTCGACTCAAACACTCCATCTAGTGAAACAATCATTGGTCAGGTCCAATCATATTCTTTTTTTAGAAAAGAACCACCCTGACTATCCCCATCACTATCCCCATCTTTCACCATAAAATTATTGATTGAGTTATTCATATTCACTCAAAGCTTGAGATGACATGCCATATCATCAGACTTAATGATATGAACGTTCTAGACTCTCATAATGACTCTCCGAAAGATTTAGGCATGGCTATCCCTACCCAAAGAGCCATGCAATTCGGAAACATGTTTCAGGAGTTGGTGATAGTCTATTATCCTTTTCTTCATTCACAATTTTCCTTCCATCATTGTTCTTTGTTTTCTATGGCCTTTAATTAGCATACATGTACCTTGGCTACTTTCCGATCCTCACGGACTCATTCCCATTCGCTTTCTCTTCCGAACCCTTCAGTATATAGCTAAACACATTTGCATGTATGTTCCCTAGTTCAATTATTGTATGTCAACTTGATTTTTCTACTCACACTTGCCAACTCATCCTAAAACTCACCTTGAACAACAACTTCATATTTGAGTAAGCACTCCAATTCTACTTTTATTAGTTTAACCCACTTCAAAGAATGTGAAATCATTGACTGTGATCAACATGAACTGTGAAGTTCATTCGATCTATGAGATAGAATCCTTTCGGAACCTCTATCTCTTCGGAATTATGCATTCTGTCCGCAAATGTTCCGAAGGTCATTTGCTTTTACTGTAGGATTTATCTTCACTTTTGAATATCATTCTACTATCATTAGAAACATTTCCGAACAGAATCACTAACACCTCACTCATCTACAACTTTATCACTGATATTTGGATTCTGACAATTTCGTGATTGACTTAGACCAACTACACCAGGTACTGAAAGAGCAAATCAAACTGGCTCAATCCTGCTACCAGGTCTCGGCCAACGCCCGATGACACCC